>CM055271.1:106603055-106628654 GCA_029237695.1 Conchocele bisecta
AACTATCGTTCTAGTAATGGAGTCGGTAATTTTATCAATTTTATCTGGTGTTGACATTATATTTAATTATATATATATATACTAATAGGCCTAATTCAATTTTATATTGAAAAAAATATAATATTCAATAATTTATATATGAGAAGATGTAGTAATCGAAAAAATTGGATTATTTTTTATCCACTCTTCAGAGGTTTTATGTTTCATTTTATTCAATATAGAACAGGTCTTACCCAATCCTTTCGGGTCTTCTTTAAACTCGTTATATATCTGCATCACCTCGGAAAGAAACTCAACCTGTTGAGATCCATGAATCTTACACCCAGCTTCATATATAGCAGTTATAGTATTTGTAACTGATTCCGAACCCAATGGAATAAGTGGAGTCGTAATAAATGGTAGTTCCATTCTGTGTATTAGTTGTCCACACTCGACTTGACTAAGTCCTTTAAACCCCTTCCCCTTACCTATTATATAAATTTCAGAATTCGTGGGGCGAGATGTAACTGGTTTAGTTATGTATAATTCTTTAAATAAAGTTGATAATTTTGCGATGAGAGAAATGTTGAAAAGGTTAGTAATCGTATAATATTTTACAATCAATGTTCCGCCGACTGATAATGATAGTAATCCGCATACAGTCTGTCCGAAATGAATATGCATATTCATAGCTTCCTGGTTACCATAATCGCTAGATACATCAATACCGGCGTCAGAAGTGTACAAGTCGACAGATGCCTTTAAAGTACTCCTCGCTCGGTCGGCCAAATTGATAACATTATTTTTAACGACAAGATCACCAGTATTTGTACAATTTGGGCCATTTGGATCCATTAACCATCTTTCTCTATTGTTCTCGTATAACTTATACCGATCCTGAAGATAATCGCTAGAGGAGTTAGAATTATCGGGGTGTATAGATGACGCGACCCAGTTCAGCTTAGTTTTCAATATAACGCTACAATAGTGATTTGTGGCGCAGACAAAGCTTCCTGGTAATTCGGCATTGTGAAACGTGTTTAGTACGGATTTTGAGCTGTGTTTTATGGTATTGAATAGTAGTTCCCACGCCTTTATCCATGCGTTGCTGATGAACTGTGCATTATATGTACGTTTTAGAATATTTTTCAACCCCGTATACATGTCTAAAGCAAACAATATCGTCGTTAGGATGTTAACGTGCCGTTTGTCTGTAATATCGTCCATCGGAGATTTTGCTTGTCGAACATTCTCGTCCAATTCTTTAAATTTAGCTTCTAGGTCTGGTTGTATTTCCGACTTTCCTAAATCATCTTCAGAATATGGTGGTATAATAAATGACGCAAATTTCAGTTGCACTAATTTCTTGTTCGGATTAAACTTGTTTGTAGCCATTGTTATTGTTATTGTTATTATTAGGGTAAATGTATTGTTAAAATTATTACAGTTCAAATTTTAAATTAGAGTAATAATCTTAATAGATTAATAAGAATAATAAATTATGGATGAATTTTTTAAATTATTACATCAAGTTTACCAAATAGGGGGAGGAGAACAACAAAGAAAACATAGAGCGAAATTGTTGGAAATGATACATAATATAGAAGGTGAAAAAAAAGTAAAAGTTGAAGGATTATTGTGTATAGGCCGACCTTTGGCTAGAGTGTTGTTTCACGCGATGGTAAAGAATAGTTCGGCAACTAACGAACTTAAAGACGATTTTAAGAAGAGAATTGACGAGATCCCTGGAATTAACAATATAGGTAGTTTCAAGGTTAACTTCTTCGATATTTCTGACAAGAAAAGGAAAAATGCTTACTTACTTTTAGATAAATGTAAACCTAATCATAATCTCGATAAAATTATAGATGATATAAGTAACCGACTAAATGACGATCAGATAGAAATAATTAGAGAAAAATTATCGTCCGTATTATATTTGGGTAGAATTTCATTTTCATATCTCTTAAATACTAATTACGAGCTTATAGAAGAAATAAAACAATATTTACCAACAGATTTTTTACCAGATAAGTTGAAAATAAACGACCAATTAGCAATATCGTTAACTAATCCAAATAATGAGACTGAACTTTGGGGAGATCTTGTTGGATTATTTATTATAATAGAACCCAATGAACCCAATGAACCCAAACACGAACACGAACACGAACATGAATCCAAACCCAATCTAAACAAAGTTGAACTCGAACTCGAACCCAATCTAAACAAAGTTGAACATGAACTCGAACTCGAACTCGAACTCGAACCCAATCTAAACAAAGTTGAACCCAAACCCGAACCCGAACCCGAACCCGAACCCGAACCCGAACCCGAACCCGAACTCAAACTCAAACTCGAACCCGAACCCGAACCCAAACCGAACTCTAATCCAAATCCAATCTAAACAAAGTTGAAGTTGAGTCAGATGAAAATCAGATTTGAGTATAAACTAAAAATCCACCACAAAATCCAATAATGGCACCAAATATTAACAGTATATTACCAGTTTTTTCTAATTTCTCATTAGAATATAATATGCAACCAATTATTATTAATAATATAGACAGAGACACAAGACTAGAACCCACTATCAACTTAGGATTTTCTAACAACGTCAACGGGATTCCTATTTGAGGGGACGACATAGCAGAACTCCTCAATATTGCCGCAAAATCATTAACTCCATCACCACCTACTTTCGTATTAATAACATATTTGTCGATTCCACAACTTTCATCCATTTTATTAAAGCTTATAAAAGTAAAATATAATATAATCGCGTAAATTTGATAATCAAACATTATTAAAAAAAAAGAAATATATTAAAA
This sequence comes from Conchocele bisecta, assembly GCA_029237695.1. NCBI lineage: Eukaryota > Metazoa > Mollusca > Bivalvia > Lucinida > Thyasiridae > Conchocele > Conchocele bisecta. The sequence continues at coordinate 106,605,866 of CM055271.1, forward strand.
CATGGATTATAAGGGTTATAAGCGTTTATTTAAGAGAGATGGTGAAAGGGGTAGTGTTTTAGAGGATGATTATCCTATATATTCATTGGTCGATTATTTTATCATACGTGATGATTTAAAATGTGAATATAAAATTTTTGATAGTCGTGACGATTTTTGGAAATGGAGTAATACTTTATCATATACATGTTTCCACGAAGTTATATTCGGTAATAGAAGTCAAAAAATAAAATTTGATATAGATGCGCCAGAAATTTTGTTCGATACTCTAAATATTCCTATTAGTAGAAAAAAAAATGGAATCTATATTATCACTACTATTAGACAATATATTAACCGAGTTTCATTGTACATACGATAACAAAAAAATAAGTAGAAAAGATATTATAGTAACAGATTCTTGCGGTGTCGATAGTAATGGTGATTATAAATTTTCTTATCATATAATTGTTGATAAATATGCACTAGATAATAACGAAGAGGCTAAACTGTTTACGTATCAAGTAATAAATAAACTACCATCAAAATATGTAAATTTTATAGATAATCAAATAAATAAACGTACACAGAATTTTCGCATACTAGGTTCGTCAAAAGTAAACAATGATCGACCTAAACGGTTAAACAAACAATTAGCTGTTAGATTAGGAACTAAATATACGACTAACAAAAATAATACTTTAATAGAGGTTATAAATAAAACAGAAATCTTGCCGATTATAACGACTAATAATAATAACTCTGACGATAAAGAAGAAGATAAAGAAATATTATCTTCTGATGATATAAAGAAAATTATACTCGCCTCAAAACGGGTTACCGAAAATCACACGTTTAATAAAACCAAAGGTGGGTTATTAATATTTACTAGGACAGAGTCTTCTTATTGTCGAATATGTAATAGAATTCACGATAAGGATAATACATTAATGTTAACAGTTAATGTTGTATCCGACAGATGCGAAATAATGGAACACTGCAGACACGCTCCTAAACAAAGCCGTGGTGTTGCTAACGTTGTTTTATCAGATGATGCTGTATCTGCGCTGCAAAGTAATAAAAATAATTGGATGAAAAATATTATTTCTACAAATACTATTTCCGATTATATCGGAAACGCAAATCCGGAAGAAGTCTCGAAATTCGACACTAATTCGAAATCGTATAAGAATATTTATTCAAATCAACAAATAAGCGAATTAGAACGAACTCCAACGCTGGTAGTAAAAGCGCAAATGAAAATGGGAAAAACTAACGCACTACGTAATTATATCGATAAATATTATCCAGATAATACAAATAATATAATTAGATCTATAACATTTCGCCAAACATTTGCACGGAGCACTCATTCCACATTTCCAGACTTTAAACTATATAGCGACTATCAAGGTAAGCTAACAGAAAACTTGTTTCCGCGATTGATTGTTCAAGCGGAATCGTTATATAGAATTCCAATAATAGAGGGTGTAGAGCCGATCGATTTATTAATATTAGATGAAGTAGAGTCAATATTGGCACAATTTAATAGCGGCTTTCATAAAAACTTTTCCTTATCATTCGCCGTGTTTTCTTGGTTTATAAAGAACGCAAAATATGTTATTTGTATGGACGCTAACATCAGTGATCGAACTTATAATATTATAACTCGTATGCGAAATCAATTCCCCATATATTTTCACCATAATACGTTTACATTAGCCAAAGATGATACATATTATATTACGGACGAAAAAGATATTTGGTTAGAAAATTTAAATCATCAAATTATATCGGGGTTAAAAGTAGTAATTCCTACAAACTCTTTAGCGGAAGGAAAAATTATAAACGATTTGTTAACTACAAATTTTCCAGATAAAATAATAAAATTATATAGTTCAGAAACACTACCAGCAGAAAAAGCCGAACATTTCAACAATGTCGATTATTATTGGGGATTACTAGATGTATTAATATATACACCAACAGTGTCAGCTGGAATATCGTTCGAAATAAAATGGTTCGACGTTTTATGCGCTAGTTTTACGGATAGGTCGTGTGATGTTGAAACATGCCGTCAAATGATGGGAAGAGTGAGAAATATTAAAAATATGAACTATTATATATATTTGTCGGCATCGAACGGGTGTCACCCCATCGAACCGGAAGATATATTAAAAGAAATATATACGAACAGAAGTAGTCTGTTTACTCCGGTAGAAAATACGGGAATGCAAGTGGCTATACAATTCGAATATATGCCAGATGGCCGGATTAAACATTACAAATCACCATTCTTCCATATTTGGATAGAGACGGTTCGTATAGAAAATATGTCGAAAAATTCCTTCAAACAGAGATTTATCGATCAAGTCGCGAGTACGGGAGCTACAATTCGTCTATTAGTTTTACCAGATGATGATGATAGAATAAACACTATAATAGATACTAAGATGCAATATAAGTTATCTCGAGATAAACTAGAGATTGAAGAGTGTGAACAACTAGCCGACGCTAGTGATATAGATATTACTGAATATATACAAATTAAAGAACTCATCACAAAACCAGTCTGAATTGTCGTCACGGAGTTTAACTCTTCCTCAGCGACTATCTTATGAGAAATATCGTTTGCGAGATAATTACAATTGGTTCGAAAAAGATATTAATTTTAAATTTGTACAGAATTACAGAACTATATTAGCTCGTCGAGTATATGAGAACTTAAGTAAAATTACAATTAGTACTACTATAACAAAATCGTTAGAAGATATGCAAGATTATGAAAAAAATTATTATACATCGCAAATAAATTGCGCGTTCGAAGAAACAAATTTTAATAATAATTATATAGAATATAGAGATTTGAGATTTAAATACGTATATCTATCTCATATCAGTACTATATGGTTATTGAAACTATGTCAATTTAGATGCATAACGGATACAAAATATGTAGACGAATATACTATGTTTCAATGTTTGAGGTGTAAATATCATATATTACTATCAAGATTACATATTTTTGATAAAGAATTCGGAAATAAATCGCACTCTCGCATACAAAAATTAATAGTACCGGTAGAGGATTGCACAGATGTACAAATTCGTCATAAATTTATAGCAACTATATTACAGTTTATAAATGGAATTCTTAGATATATGTATGGATTAGAAATTGTACGGATATTTATTTTCTGATATAGAATGCGATTGTTATTATCATATTATAAATACTAAAACTGGAGCATTATTCCCAATACCAGGTGGTGATACTACTCCTTTTATAAATTCTAAACTACTACCTCTTAAAGACGATAAAATATCAGATCATTTAGATATGGTTCACTACAAAAGTATTATATTTGATGAAACATTTGAACCTGATATAGAATATCAATATCAGAATGAAGACGAGATCGACCCCGACCCCGACCCCGACCACAGTGGTAAAAAAAATAAAACTGTCAAATTCGACACCGACGATGACACCGACAGCGACACCGACGAAAAAGAATTTGACAGCGACAGCGACAGCGACAGCGACGAAAAAGAAGTTGATGGCGACATCGACAGCGACGAAAAAGAATTTGACAGCGACAGCGACGAAAAAGAATTTGATGGCGACAGCGACAGCGACGAAAAGAAGTTGATGGCGACAGCGACGAAAAAGAAGTTGATGGCGACAGCGATGAAAAAGAAGTTGACAGCGACCAGTGACGAAAAAGAAGTTGATGGCGAGGAGATGAAAAATTGATGGCGACAGAGATGAAAAAGAAGTTGATGGTGGACATAGAACAAATGGAGGCGGAGGCGGAGGAGCTGGAGTTGAAGTTGAAGATGGCGTCGGAATTCAATCACACCAACGAGTGGTATTACACGCGCGATTGGGGAATTCAGACGGACAAGAATTGTCTGGAGTGCGAGAAGTATATACACAACATTCAATATCAGATACCAGAAGGTGTGGAGAGTTTCAATATAAATCCGAAAGTGATGATAAGTCCTCTTCCGAAAATAATAATTCCTTTTCCGAAAGTGATAACTACTCATCTTACGAAGAAGAACAATACGAAAATAAACAACTTTCCTATGAATCTGACTCGTCAGATTAATATTCTAAATATTAAGAATACAAAATTAAAAAATCTTAATAATATTAACAATAAGAAGATGATGACAATTAAAAGTGATAATTTATTACTTAAAAAGAAATTAAAAAATCTTAATAATATTAACAATAAGAAGATGATGACAATTAAAAGTGATAATTTATTACTTAAAAAGAAATTAAAAAATCTTACTTCAATTATAAAAATGAATAAAAATGAATAAAAATAATTTAAAAAACTATGTTAAACAAATATGATATAAGATCCAGAAATAGTAAACAAAACAAATAACTAGGATAATAAATCAGAAGTATGAATATTAAACTAAATAAAATATTAAAGGACACCTAGATAGGATTTATTTTGATTTTCATTTTTTTTTGTAAATAATATGATAGATGTAATCGCGCTTAAACATACCCAATAAGATGGCGCAGGATAGTAACATTTCCAATAATGAGGTGCTGACTGTTATGTTGGTCTCTTTATCAGATGGATTATTATAAATAAGATCGATATTGAGTTGATAAAAAATATAATGGTAATAGAGTATAAACTAATAAAGATATACTTATGGTGAATAGAAAAGATTATTATTATTGGATAAGTTTTTTAAATAATAATGATATAAGTAATAATGTTATTGTTATTGTTAACGATCGCGCTTTATTAGAGACGTATTTTAATTAATAAAAAAAAAATGTAAACGATGATTTAATGGACGTGGAAATTAAAAAATTATTATAATACAAAAAATTCCAGAACTGAAAAAACAATTTATAGTAAATAAAAATCGTATACAATCTAATATTATAAAAACTTAAAAATATATTATTGTTATTAAACTATATTAAAGATATGTAAATATACATTATACAAATGGACTTTATACATATTATTTCAGATTGTGAAGGATTCGTTGGAGCCTTTCTAAATATCGTTGATGCTATAGACGCGGTAAAAAAATATAGTACGAAAGGAATTGCATTTATAGTAACGAAATATAAACTATTACCAAACATACAACGAGAAATAATTTACACAATTCCATATATCGAAAATGATGCTATCGCATTTGCTTCAAATTGTCCGAATGAAACAAAAAAAAAGTTACAACCAGAAGGGTACAAGAAAGTTTACTGGCGGTTAATTTAAACGTTTGACGATGATATAGAATATTGGTCGGCACCAGTTAATTGTATAACCAACCACGCTAAAAATAGACTAGATAGGTTATTAAAACCATATTTGAATATGGAAAATGACAAGATAACCTCTAAGTTTTTAGAAGAGATCAGACAAATGGATGTTAATATAGATAGTAAAATACCTACTTTAGACGGACATTATTCTCCAGTTTCTATTACTGACAAAGTTGATCCAGATAATATCTCTGACATAATGCAGAACGCAGAAAAAGCAGATAAAAAGTCAGAAGAAGCAATAGCAGATAAAAAGTCAGAAGAATCAACAGCAGACAAAAAGCCTGAAGCAGATGAAAACTCTGAAGATGAAAAGTCTGAAACAGACTCAGCAGACAAAAAGCCTGAAGAAGATGAAAACTCTGAAGATGAAAAGTCTGAAACAGACTCAGCAGACAAGCCTGAAGAAGATGAAAACTCTGAAGATGAAAACTCTGAAACAGACTCAACAGACAAGCCTGAAACAGACTCAGCAGACAAAAAACCTGAAGAAGAAGAAGAAGAAGAAGATGAAAAGTCTGAAACAGATGATGATTTCGCCGAGTATAAAACTTCAACAAGTTTTATAGATTTAGTTTCACAACATCTTATATATGCTACAAAAACAATACTCATGAACCCTTGCGGAAAGGACAGGAATACAAAATCTCCCCCAATAAAAAGTGTGTGTATCCAATTACTGATGATAGTTAGGAATATGATAGATTTGTGGTCATCTATACCAGATGATCTCGCTGAACAGTTCAGAAATATGCCAAATATACAGGAATCAATTTGTACAGCGCTCTGTTACCAGATCAGAAAACAAATCAAACCAGAAGATGTTGCAAACGAGATTGTAAATTCAGTTACAGAGGTTTTGGGAAATTTCATGGGAAAAGATCCTGAGACGGGAGACTTGGTTGAACTATTAATCAGCACCCTAAAGAGTTTAAGTATAAAAAATAGAGTTATATACCAACGTGATGCTGATGCTAATATTAATATTAATATAAAAAATAAATCTGGAATAATACTCGAACTATTTGCTGAAATCGACTTACAAACCACTTTCATTGATGAAGCTCCTCAAATAATCGAAAAAATATACAAGTATAACACCAATGCAACAAAAGCTCAGGAACTAATTGAGAAGTTAAATGAAAAGATTAATCGTGGGGAAAGGAAGATAACAAACGCAAAATGTATAATAAATTTTCTTAATACTGGTAACATATGAGTATGAGTATGAGTACGAATATTTATAAATAGTATTTCATTTTTTTTAATGAAAAATGAAAGTATATATTTATTTTTAAAATGTGTTCCACAGAAGAGTTCATTGATATAATTTATAACATGGAACAAACATTAATAAACGATAAACAAATCTTATTAAATTTACCATATATTAAACAGAATTACGACGTCAAAAATGATATAAAAGAATCGCTCATCGATGCGGAAAAAATATTATCAACAGTAATATCTTCTACGGAACAAGTATTCATAGATGGAAAACAAATGATAATATATGGGCGTAAGTTGATATCGGAAATAAACCACTAAAAAAAGGTCGATGGTATAACACTATTAGAAAAATTCTTAAAAGTTGAAAAATTATACATAGACATGTTCACAGAACGTGATATGTCATTTATTACAATGATAACATTTATAGAATCAATAATATTACAAGTAAAAAATCAACATACAGAAATGATAAAAAAAATTACAGAATTAGATAACGAAACTGAAACTGAAACTTAAACTTATTCACCAAAATTATATCGTGATTCTGAGTTAAATTCGTTATATGGAAATAATATAGTTTGGCCATTATAATTATTAACTAATGCATTTTGTATTGACGGAATTTCTTCTAATTTGTCTACTTCTAATTCTATCGTTATATCACTTCCAGCTATATCATTAGAACATATTAAATCAAAATATTTATTTTCGTTCATACCCAGATATATGTTATCATTTATCAATTCTTGTTCAAAATATGTCGAGTAATCGCATTTTGTAATAATATCGAACATTAAACCATTTTCATCAATTCTATTTGAAGTTGAAGTTGAAGTTGAAGTTGAAGTTGAAGTTGAAGTTGAAGTTGAAGTTGAAGTTGAAGTTGAAGTTGAAGTTGAATCTGAATTTAAAAGTGTTATATTTAGATTGTCTTCACCACTATATGGATTAGCAGCATAACCGTCACTAGAGGAATAGCTATAGTCACTAGAGGAATAGCTATAATCACTATCATCACTATCATCATCATCAATATTTTGTTCTGCAGTGTCGTTGTCACTATCATTATCGCTGGTGATAGGGGTATAATCATATATAGGGTTATGGGTATTATTGTTAGACTCACCATTACTGACTTCATATTGCCGATGAGTTTCTACACAATTTATATATTTATTAATGACGAATGGTTTTTCTAATGCCGTTAGTACACACATAAATTTTATTTTATACTCTTCAAACTCATTTTGCGTTCTATTGTCGTATACATCGGTGAAATGTTCGTTTCTTTAACAGTAATAATAGGATTATCTAAAGCGATATTTTTTGCTATTTCAATTTCTGATATAAGTGTATTATAATAATGTGGATTTTGTTTTAGTAAATTTATCAACCGTTATATTATTCTCTATATCGGTAAAATAAGAATCTAATGATAATATTTCTGTTTTTGGGGAAATATATTCTTTTTTTGGAGGAAATATCAGAAATATATTCGGATAATATCACTAATATATGTGTAGCATATCCACTATCCTCAAACCCCATTGTATGCATATATTCTAAAAGATCTCCCAATGGAATAGTTATACCCCCAATATTTGTTCCTAAAATGTTACAACTTATAGGAATACTACATAAATCGTTATTTAAATTATTACATATTATGGATACTATTTCGTTCCAAATATTACACGCTGTACTAGAGTCATTCATAGTTTAAATTATTAAAAAAAAAACAGCGGTTCAAAATAGACTAAAAAATGTATTTATATTTATAACAGTAGGAAAACCAATATTAACCTTAAGAGCACGGTCAACAAATATTTAATCTACACTATTTTTTTCGCGAATACGGTGTTATATATGGATTGTGCCGCATACTTCTAGATGGTTTTTTATATAATGCTATTACGGGTGTAAATTTGTTTTTCACCCGTATGATGGCTGGTGTGGGAATAGGAGGGGGAGGGGGAGATGGATCTGGATCGTTACAGTCGTCGTCATTGTAATTGTCCCACTTTGATGTTGGTAACGGAACGGTTGTCTTTTCTGAAGGTTCTACTTTTTTATTCAAAATTGGAGTATGTCGTTGTTGTTTTAAACAACAATCGTATATATGTCGTTGTTTTCTTAAACAACCAAAATTCTCTCTATACCAAACATTTGGACCTTCTCTATTCATTAAACAATGTTTAGATGCTTTAGATCGACCGTATTCCAAATACCAACCAGTCTTTTCTTTACTTAATATTATACTATTTTTATGTTTTTCATTCGATAAAGTATCAGAAGCGTTTGGGATATATGTGTTATTGTCACCAGATAATAAATACGATTGATATATGGGTGTTATTTTATTTAATATTGTCTGTATTTGTTCTATCGTAGCATTTAAATAAAAATCTGCTGATATATTATTTAAAACGTGGGTTATAAGTTTAAAATTTTTATTATTTTCTAATCTAGTCCATAATATTTCAAAAATCTGTACCCACGCACTATCACGATCCTCTTTATTTTGATTGTCTTTCAATAACGAAAATAAGTTTGCCACTTGTGAAGTATATAAAAACGTGTCATTGTATATACGTGCGTAAATATTACACGATGAAGTAATTTTTTGAAGATGATATTTATCCATTCTAGTAATTGATGTTATCGACTTATAATTGTAACAATTAGTTCGTTGTTTATATGTTGTTTTAATTCCAAAATCATTAAAAGTGTCAGTATAACAAGTGAAAACGATATTTTTTAATTGAATCATCTTGTCCATCTTGTCCATCTTGTTCATCTTGTTCATCTTTTTCATCTTGTTCATATTCTCCATCTTGTCCACCTTTGTATAACTAACTATAAAACTCATTCATTTTTTATAAAAATGAACGACTAAATTATAATTGTACTGTCCACACCACACCACACCATACAATATATAGTTAAATATGTCGTCGTATCCGTATAATGAGAAATGTACTAAATTAATGCAAACTAAGTTAATGCTGAGAATGGACTATAAAATATTATTCGACAAAAAGGAAAGAAGTGATAAACAAAGCATCGCATTAATAGGAATAACAGAGGATTTAATCGGATTTTCGAGTAAATATTTTAAAGACTTAGACCCGATAACAGAGTTGGAATCATTTAATGAAAAGCTTTTCCAAGCGAAAGAATTTTTTAATGATGATATAATTACCAAAAAATTACTTAAACAATATTTTAAGACAAATAAAAAGGAATATAAACAGAAACAGAAAGAGCAAGAGCAAGAGCAAGAGCAAGAGCAAGAGCAAGAGCAAGAGCAAGAGCAAAAGAAAGAGAAAAATAAAGAGGAAATGAAACATAAAATAAACGAATTATTACAAATATTGAAAGTAATATATGATAATAACGATAAGAAAATAAGTGAAAGTTTTAAGAAAAATCTATTATATAGGGAAAAACTTAGTAAACAAATGGCAGACATATTCTTCCTTAATAGTGAAACGGACACACTATTAAGAAATTATATCTTGGAAGAAATGATATAATTATATTTTGTTATAAAAATTACAATAGTAAGTACAAAATATGTTTTTTTAACAGGAATGAATTACCAAATTTAGTATCAAAATCATTTCAATCATGGTAAAGATATATAAGGATATACTAAACGAAAGTAAGTAAAGATGGAAACACAATATATAATATTAGTGGACAAAAGGAAAGAAGACGACAAAAACGTTCATCCAAATAAAAGACGCAACACAGAAGTTAATCGAATTTTGGATTAAATATTTAAGCAACTTAGACCCGATAACAGATGTTGACTCGTTTAATGAAAATCTTACAAAAGCGAAAGAACATTTTAGTAAAATAATAATTACCAAAAAATCACTTAAACAATATTTGAAGACAAATAATCAGGAAAAAACAGAAATTTTACAAGTATTGAATAAAATATATGAAGAGGAAAATGATAGAATAGTTGAACGTACTAAAAAATATTTTATAAATAGGAAAACAATTAGTTTACAAATTATTGAGTTAGAGATGCTTATCTTCAACGCAAATATGTTTTTAAACAAGTATGTCATTGAACAGATTAATTTGATAAATAGTACTAAGAGAAAAATAGATAATTCGCAAACGCAAACTGACTTGTAATAGGGTATATATCGTTTTTTTTTGTTTAAAAAAAATTAACGATTCTACCAAAGCGTGAGCCGTGATAGAATCGGGTAATGATTTGTTACGATTACTCGTAACTTTGTAAATTAATTCTTAAATCAGATTTAATAATTATTTTACAAGGGTGATATGTGATTATTTACAATAATAGTGATTTATAATAATAGTTATTTACAATAATAGTGATTTGTTATTTACAAGAAATGTGGGATCATAAAATATGGGATCCCTGTGAAATAATAATATTCTGGTATTCTGGTATTCTGGTATATAGGTATATAGGTTATGTTATGTACAAGAAATGTGGGATCATAAAATATGGGATCCCTGTGAAATAATAATATTCTGGTATTCTGGTATTCTGGTATATAGGTATATAGGTTTATGTTATGTACAAGAAATGTGGGATCATAAAATATGGGATCCCTGTGAAATAATAATATTCTGGTATTCTGGTATATAGGTATATAGGTTATGTTATTTACAAGAAATGTGGGATCATAAAATATGGGATCCCTGTGAAATAATAATATTCTGGTATTCTGGTATTCTGGTATATAGGTTATGTTATTTACAAGAAATATGAGATCATGTGAAATAATAGTATTCTGTATATAGGTTAGGTTAGGTTAGGTTAGGTTATTATGTTATGTTATGTTATGTTATTTACAAGAAATGTTGGATCATAAAATATGGGATCCCTGTGAAATAATAATATTCTGGTATTCTGGATTGTAAAATATCCATGGTTAGTTAATTCTGGGATTGGTTAATATTCCCTGTTAATGAGTATGAGTATGAGTATGAGTATGAGTATGAGTATGAGTACATTATATACTCGGCCGATTCCAATTCCTGTCCCTTATATAATTAAATAATCGAAATTATTTAATTCTCCACTTTATACGTAACTATTGCTAGTTATGCATAACGTGGACCCTCAACCGAAAACGTGGCGGTTTTTCGGCTTGTACACTGATTTCGCAGTGGGTGAGCCGTGGTTGCTGGTATAAGATGTGGCAGTGGGTCGGTCGTATGAGTTATGTGGTTCATGTGATTGCACGTATGAGTTTTGTGACTGTTGTTCCTGATGTTGCATGTATGGTTCACTTACTGGTGTGTATGAGTTATGTGACTGTTGCATGTATGGTTCACTTACTGGTGTGTATGAGTTCTGTGACTGTTGCATGTATGGTTCACTTACTGGTGTGTATGAGTTATGTGACTGTTGCATGTATGGTTCACTTACTGGTGTGTATGAGTTTATGTGACTGTTGCATGTATGGTTCACTTACTGGTGTGTATGAGTTCTGTGGGACTGTTGCATGTATGGTTCACTTACTGGTGTGTATGAGTTATGTGACTGTTGCATGTATGGTTCACTTACTGGTGTGTATGAGTTCTGGTTTCCTGTTGTTGCATGTATGGTTCACTTACTGGTGTGTATGAGTTCTGTGACTGTTGTATGTATGAGTTCTGGTGTTCCTGTTTGTTGCATGTATGAGTTCTGGTGTTCCTGGTGTTCCTGCTGTTGTATGTATGAGTCCGGTTGTTCCTGATGTTGCATGTATGAGTTCTGTGGTGTTGCCTGTTCCCCCCGATGTGTTGGAAAGAATATTGGTGATTTTTTCTGTGGTTGTATGTATGACTCTTCGTCCTCGTTGTCAGACATGTCAGACATGTACCCCTGTGATTGTTTTCGTTTTTGGTCTTCGTCAAATTCTTTGCGTGCTTGTGTGGAATGGTCTATTTTATCCTGTTCTTCCTTAGCTAATTTCTGTTCGTTTTCTAAATCCTGAATTCGTTTCACGTTTGCTTTTTCTTCCTCCCGGGCCAAATGTTGCTGTTCCCGATTCAAATCATCTATTATTTTTTGTTTATTATCATTTTTGATTGCTTCAGCCTCTTGATTCATAATTTCAGCCTTGTATGCTTCACTATCTCCAAAGTCGTGCTTCTTCCAAAAATCTGTGCGTTCCTGGTTAATAGTGTCATGAGGTGGTGTTCCCTGTGGTAGTGTCTGTGGTTCCTGTGGTGTTGCTAACAAAACCTTGCGTGGTTGTGTTACCTGTGGTGGTGCCTGTGATTTCTGTGGTGGTGCCTGTGTTCCCTGTGGTGTTTCTAACAAAGCCTTGCGTGGTGGTTCCTGTGGTTTCTGTGGTGGTCCCTGTGGTTCCTGTGGTGGTGGTGGTCCCTGTGGTTTCTGTGGTGGTGGTCCCTGTGGTTCCTGTGGTGGTGGTCCCTGTGGTGTTTTTAACAAAACCTTGCGTGGTGTTCCCTGTGGTGTTCCCTGTGGTGGTCCCTGTGGTGTTCCCTGTGGTGTATGCTTGCGTGTGCGTGTTTGTGCTGGTGTCTGCTTCGGCTGATTCCTTACTTCCTCTATTGGCATTGGTTTATTTGATAGTTTCATTGGGTTAATATTTTGCATGTGTGGTACCTTCTGTAAGATGTCCTGTATTGCCTCTTTCTTTGAGTCTTCCCTTGATTGTTCATTAATGAGTCCGCGTTGCTGTTGCTGTTGCTGTTGAGGTTCATGATGTTTCTGCTGTTGGCCCTGCTGTTGTTGTACCTGTTGTTTTTGTCCCTGCTGCTGTTGTCCCTGTTGTTGCTGCCCCTGATGTTGTTGTACCTGTTGCTGCTGGTGAATTTGCTGTTGTCCCTGTTGTACCTGATGTTGTTGCTGCTGGTGAATTTGCTGTTGTCCCTGTTGTACCTGATGTTGTTGTCCCTGTTGTTGCCCCTGTTGATGTTGTTGAAAACTGCTGTTGGTAATCCCTGTTGTTGTCCCTGTTGTTGTCCCTGTTGATGCTGTTGAAGCTGGTTATAGTAATATTGCTGATGCTGAAATTGCTGTTGTTGCGCTTTCTGGTTGTAGTTATGTGCAATGGAAAATTGTCGTTGACGTACTTGATCGCTTAAAAGCCCATTTTCATATTCTTCTAGTTTCTCTTTATACTTGAGTGCCTGTGGAATTGTTTCTTGAAGTCCATATTTATTTTTAATTGATTCTCTAATGTTAAATTCATTGTTCATTGGTGTGAAATAAAACGCGCTCTGTCCAATTGATTGGTGATATTTTCTATTATGTTCTGATTATATTCAAGTTTACTAAATAGAGTGTTGTTATTTTTCTGTAAGATTTCCAAAGAGTCCTGTTGATGTTTGTCTGCTTCTAATGTGGATGTTGATGGTGATGAAGTTTGTACAATGGGTGAGTCTATATCCATAGTCCGTTTTGGTGTTTCCACCGGGTTTCCTGTCGTTGTCGATGTCGTAGAAACGTCCGTGTCTACAACTGGTACCACTGATTTTGCTGGTACAGATCTCACGGGTGAGATCGTTGATGGTTTGGCGTCTACCGTTTGAGAGTTTGACTGTTGTGTCGAACTCTTGGCGGTATACGTGGCGTTAGTCATGTCGGAAGGCGGTGATTGTGCCGGTTTGGGTTTCGGGGTTGAATCCGGGGCCCTTGCGGTGTCCGTTGTCAGTGTCTCAGTGCCATCTGGAAGGTTAGTTATGCTGATGTCAGTGTTAGTAGCTATGGTGGTTTTATATGGTCCGAAGTCGTCTTGGGTCTGAAGTGCATAGTAAAGTTTTCCCCTGTTCTCCTCCGATAAATGTCTTAAAATGTTTGGTACTATTATATCCAGAAATGGAAATGTAAGGAGACACGACATGAAAAGATTGTTGTTCGCAATTGCTTCTTCGTGAAGTCTATTTTTTTCTCGCTTGTCTGCTGTTTGCTTGATTTCTTCTTGCTTAATGTCTCTTTCCTTCATTGCTTCTGCTGCTTGCTTGTCCTTGTCTGCTGTCGTGATCGCTGAGTCTGGTGTTGCTGCGACCTTGTCTGCTACTACTGCTGTCTTGGTCACTGAGTCTGGTGTTGCTGCGACCTTGTCTGCTACTACTGCTGTCTTGGTCACTGAGTCTGGTGTTGCTGCGACCTTGTCTGCTACTACTGCTGTCTTGATCGATGAGTCGAGTGTTGCTGCGACCTTGTCTGCTGTCTTGATCGCTGAGTCGAGTGTTGCTGCGTACTTGTCTGCTGTCTTGATCACTGAGTCTAGTGTTGTTGCGACCGTGTTCACTACTACTGATGTCTTGGTAAATGAGTCTAGTGTTGCTGATATTACTGCTGTCGTGGTCGATGAGTCTGGTGTTGCTGCGACCTTGTCCACTACTACTGCTGTCTTGGTCACTGAGTCCGGTGTTGCTGTGACCTTGTCCTTGTCTACTACTACTACTACTTGCTTGCTCGCTGAGTCTGGTGTTGCTGCGACCTTGTCCTTGTCTGAAATGTTTGCTATTGACCCCATGATAAATTGATTTCCTAACTGGTTGGCTTGCTCACAAATATATTTCTTCACAAATAGATTTGTCTCGATAACTCACAAATAATCCAATAAAGCATTATACCTAGTATATTTATACAATCATTTTTAATCCTTGTTTAGTTTATGAAATAAGGGTTTTTTTTTATTTAAATTATATTAAAATAGTATAATTAGTATTAAAATGGGGACTAAAAAAATAATTTTAATCATAATAATACTAATAATTTTTTCTTTACCGATATATATATATATCCAATATACAAAATGTATATCTGGGTCAAATAATTTTTTATTTGATATAATGTGTGATATAATAGTATGAAAAATAGTATTTTATTTGATATAATGTGTAATTTAATAGTACAAAAATAGTCTTTTATTTGATATAATAGTATAAAAAATAGTATTTTATTTGATATATGTGTAATTTAATAGTACGAAAAATAGTCTTTTATTTATATATACAATGAATATCGTATTATTTTTATTATTAATATTAACTATTATAATATTAATATTAATGGATAAAACTCTTATCAACGGAACTATTCCAATTATGAAAAAGATTATAGAAGAACCTATAATAGGTGGTAATAGTAGTGAACAAAAAAGAATAAATACTAGTATAGAATATCCATTCGCTCACGCTATACACGATTATTTTCAAAATAAAATACTTAATGATAAAAAATTATTAGTATTACGTAGTTATTCTAAATCTGGTGATTATACCTCTACCTCTACCTCTACCTCTACCTCTACCTCAACCTCAACCTCAACCTGTGGTGATTCTACCTCTAAATCTGGAGGATTGGATGATTCTAAATTTGGTGTATGGAGTGATTATTCTACGTGGGAAGAATTAGAAAAAGATGAAAAGGCTGTCGAACAATATATGAAAGAGCGTATGGCGATTAGAAATAATTTAACACTCGATTGGTCGGATTTGAGACTCGTTATAGATGAATATTTATCTAGTGATAGAGAATGGGCTGGTACAATTAATATAGTAGATGGTAAGTTAAAAATGATTAACATAGTGCAAAGTCCGACCGCTGTTGGGGAGGGTGTTAATAAGAAGCATACACATGCTGCAATATCTGGAGAATTAATCGAAAAAATATGTAATACCCCATCTATGTTTTTTTTCCATACACACCCAAATTGTATAGACGATGGTCAATCTATACCATCTGGTCAAGATATAATTACAAGTTTATTCGAAATGCACGGTGGACGGCATGCTGGTCATGTATTGTTTACTCGCACTAATATAGTAGTTTATGGTCCGAATGATTTATTTGTGAAACAAATACAAACCGACGATTTTCCGACTTATATATTGGCTATGCGTTGTCACGATTTATATACATCTTTATTGGGTAGACGATGTTGGAGTGGTAATATATTTATTCGAGATATGGAAAAAATACTCCGTAGGTTTTCTGTATTTATGTATAATTTTCCAACCGATAAGTTTGCTCACGAATATTATAAAGTATCTCGCGTTCCTATATACTATACCGACTTTGAGGCGATAGATCAATATATTAAATTTTTAAAAAACGAAGAAAGGATATTCGTACAAAATTCCTCCTCTGGAGATAATAGATCTAACCACACATCTCATTGACAGTCTTCATCTTCATCTTCATAACAATACTAAGTATTTTTAAAAACAATATGAAGATATCCGCATTTATCTACCGTAACTTCATAATTATGACCAACTATTTTATCAATTGAATCTATTATAAATTGTTTATCATGTACAATTTGATATTTATCTTTATCTTTATCTTCGTACATTGATATTATCTTTTTTGTATGTTTTATCAACTCGTTATTATAAATATATTCATTCGTATTTAATTTAATCGCCGAGACAATAGAATGTTCAAATATTTTAACATTATTATTAAAATATTCCGTAAATTCGTGATATTTACTATTTTCACACGTAGAAAGTTTATTAATGTAAATTTTATATATTTTTTTTCTATTATATGGTATATTCCATTCTGTTAAAAATGTATGTATAATTTTATCCATTTAAGAAAAAAAAATTGAATTCAAATTTTCTTATATACCACCGTCATGTCTATCCCAGAGTATCGTCCGAATTTTGCTCGACCAACTCCTCCCCAATTATGCCGGAATGTACAGCGACAGACTGGAACAGTGAGTTATATTTTCCGCGAACAGTGGTTGTCTTCATACTTAAAGGGGGGGCATATGCCGATTTTTCCAAACGAAGCACATTATAAAAAGCATTTATGTCGATCGGCCTTTGAACAATTCCACAATTATCCAACGGTTCAAATTCAGAAGGGCGCGTGTCGCATTCATCCAACTGGTTATTATAACCGAGCGATTGTGAAACACCATTGGCGGAATTCCGAACAACCTCGTTATCGACGCGTATTTTCTCGAGTATGTCGGCCGAATTATGCATATCCTCGCGAACAAGAATGTTTGCGCCCGATTCGATATTATTTCCACAATTCGTATAAGTTGAAGACGGTACGGGAGAAGAAGGTTGGATCTTTAAGGACTCCAAAACTTTCATCCGTTGATCATATTGAGCGTCTTTTAAATTGTCAAACTGTTGAGACTGTGAATCGTAAACGGAAGTTTTTCCCTCAAAATCGGGTTCAAAAGAGTATGAAGGATAGAGTTCGAGATTTTCGGTGCGAGTACAAAGATTATGTTCAAAATCGAGCAAATCGTGAACAACAACAGAATCATTTTTATGTTCGAAATAAGAAATCAAGTCGGTGGATAGCTTCTCGCGCATTAAACGCTCAATTTCGCCAAAGTCGTCAAAGATTCGAACATCCTGAAATGAGGCGGCGTGAGGTTCATCGTAAACTAATCCCCGTTTCTCAGTCAATTGTAAACCCTGTTCCTGAGGTTGTACGGGATTCCAGACCGTTTGAGGGTGAAACTGTTTATGTTGGTACCGACCACCCTCAGCCCACAGAAGATCACCCGGTTGTGGATCAAAATCAGCGCATATCGGTACAAGTTCAAAGTGGTTTGATAAAACATATTGGTTGTTTAACGAACGTTGATCAGTTACGTACGTCAATGATTTGTGGGGTATATTCGTTTCTGACTCGTAGGGATAGGAACCTATATAAACATCACTACAAACATCTTGCTCACGTTTGTCGCAAAATACTTGCTCCTGCAATGGTTGTGATATTGAAAAAGCGTGAGTCGGTAAATCCTCGTCTGTTTTTCGTTGGGCCGATTCGGAAGTTGAGCACGGTTCTGTATCATACAACTCCTCAATTGTTATTTCATCGTCAATTTGTTTATACCTCTCATAATAGTCGTCCCCAACCACCTTATAAACGTTTAATTCGTTTGGAGATAAAGAAGTTGATTTTACTGTATCTTTCTCGTATGTATTATCGAGTTCGTGAAATTCTAATACGTCCATTCTCAAGTGATCGTTCTGATGCTGAGAATATTTATCGTCTTCTGTCATTAACGATTTACAAGATTTTAAATCTAGTAAATTGTCCGAAATTTGTTCAGCGGCTTCATGAAATTCTAAAGATGACGGTGGCAGTTCAGATAAAGAATAAAATTCCATCGATTCGTTATTTTCAGTATAGGTATTCGGTTGATCTTTCGTAGACATTTTAAGTTTTTTTTTTAACAATATAAGGGTTAAAAATATGAATCAAATATTTAGTTTAAAATATTTAGTGTACTCTAACCGTATAGGTTTTCTAATTCTGGAAAATGATGTAGCTAATGGATTAATTTGATTTCTAGTTGGATAAATGCGCCAAAAGTTATATTCGTATAAATGAAATTTATCTACTAATCCTTTCATATCGTTAAAATCATTCATACGATCGTTAGTTAATAATCCGCATTTAAATTGCCACGCCAGTAATCCCATATAAAAATCGTCACGACCCAATTGACAATGATGAACGCCCTTCATGTATAATGGTGTTGGTGGGTTTTTATATCGTTCAACAACGTAAATATATATCTTATTTCTCTTTGCCGCTTCTTGATATAATAATCTAGTACGAGTATTATTAAATGTAGATTCTTTATCTTTTGTTACGTACATTATTTGTCCATTAAATGATTTTTTAAGTATCGGTGCCGTTTCGTCTATGGTAGAAATAATATCACAAAAATTAATTAAATCGGATTGACCTCGTTGTTCTCGTAACCAATATGTAAGATTAAGTGTATCAATAACTACGTGGTTACTCTTAATATTGTTACTATTAACCCGTTGTGCACCACCTATAAAATGTTTTAAAATATCTGTTGTTCCGAGTTGATTGTAGATATATCCTATAATTATAATTATAATAATAAATAAAATATGTAATATATACATTTTTTACTGGTTATATACTTGATACCATATCTTTAAGGCCCTTTAATGCGCGAACACGTACTACATTTTTTGCTGGTTTTGCTTTGACGGTCATGGGTTCACCCGTAAACGGATTTCTACCCTTTCTGGCTGCCTTTGCCTCTTGTCTAACCCGTGTAACTTTAATATATCCCGGTAAGGCCGCTATCTGTCCATTTTTATTAAGTGACATTTGAATTTCAGAAATAAGTGCGTCAAAAACTAAAGTAATTTGTGTTTTGGTTAATTTTGTTTTTTCTGATAAATTTGTATATAATTGTATTTTTGTCGGACCACTCGTTGTTTTCTTTTTTGGTTTCTGAACTGGCATATTTAAGTCTATTATTATAATTTAAATTAAAAATAGTAATATATTAATATATAAAATTGATTTTATATAAGCGGTTTTTTAACAATGGACGGATATTTACGAAAGTCATCAACTAGCTTGTTTTTAAACAATCTATCTTATAGTTGCCAAAATAATAAAATAATAAACTGTTTACGAAACGTTTTAAAACGTAATTTTACTTTTTGGTTACAAGATATCGTATGTGATTATACTGACTCGCTTATTTATAACAATAAACACATATTTCCTGTTGCGTGTTTTAAATTTGTTAAATCTTTACCTTATTCTTACGTCATTATATTACCTGGAAAAAAAACTTATAGACCTCAATATGATTTATATTTACACGATCAAGACTTTAATCCTATAATGATTACCGAGGGTAAATTATATAAAACATTTTACAATATAATGACGATAGTATTAGAGATGATATTTTTATCAGAAAATAAAAATATAGACATTAATTTAGAAAGTGCATTCGAATTGTGTCCAATATGTTTAGGCGAATTACCAAAAATTGTCGTAAATCCGTGTGGTCATGCTGTTTGTATGAAATGTTATAAAACGATGATTAGCCAAACACGTGTCATTCTAGACCAAACAAACGGTAGGTGTTATAGCTGTTTGGAAAAAATATAACTTGTCCAATATGTCGAAATTATATATATGGAATATATTAATTAATTAAATTTGAACAATAAATTAATCTTATTAATCTTATTCAGCAAAATTCAAACCTTCAAATCGCTAAATTAGGACTAAAAATGTCTTATTCTTGTAAATCTTGTAACAGAGTGTTTCAATACAAAGTAGATAAAGATGAACACGAACTCGCAGCAAAAATTGGAAACGATGACAATAATTACTTTTTCGGTTATAAGTGTATTAAATGTGATCAAATGTTTAATGTACCACTTGAATATATACGCCATAGGAGGAATATATGTAAAAACACACTCAAAAAACGTTGTAGATTTTGTACTCACTTGTTTTATTTAAGCGAGTATGTTGATCATATATATAACTGTGATTGTGCCCACCGAGCATTATTAAACAAGAAATTAAAATGTATTGATATAAAAAGTGTTAATGTTGAAAGATGTTTTGCAATAATCGCATTACAAATATCAAAAGTAAGTCCACAAGTACAAGTACAAGTACAAGCACAAGCACAAGCACAAGCACAAGCACAAGCACAAGCACCAGCACCAGCAGGGGTAAAAAAATTTACACTAGAAATAGAACCAACATTATTAGAAGAACAATTAAATTATTATAAAATAATAGAACTTGTACAGCCAATTTTCAATAAGATTATTTTCAGATTAAGACATATAACCGTAGATAAATTATTAACATCAAATCATCAATCGTATATTACAAAACATCCGATTAATTTACCAGAACTTAAATATGAGACAGAGTATGCTATAGGGTCTGATAAGGTACTTAATGTGATTGTTTGTAAAACAAGATATTTACAGCACGTTCAACATATTAATGAGGAAATACTATATATAGATACTAAAATACCGACAACAGTGGACTCATTTACATTAACAGACCTCAAGAAAAAAATATATAAGAAAAATACTAACAAGTCAATAGTATACATTTGTTACGAGAATGTGCGCATACAAACTGGAGAAGTTATAGACTCAATCATTACACGGCATAAAAAAAAATTATGCCAAAGAATTAATCGAACCAACCAAATCACTCAAATCATTAGAAGATTACAAGAATATACTTATTACTCCGTTTGTACCTGAAGCTCCAGTTCCAGAAAACTATATACACTGCCGCTCAGTTGTCGAACAAATGTGTCCAGTTATCAACCAAATCGAAGAAGTAAATTATATTGATCTAATTGCGTCAGCAGACCAAGTCGAACAAATGTGTCCAGTTATCAACCAAGTCGAAGAAGTAAATTATATTGATCTAATTGCGTCAGCAGACCAAGTAGAACAAATTGAGCAAATTGATCCAGTTAAATCAGTTAGAACAGTTGAGCCAGTTGAGCCAGTTGAGCCAGTTGAGCCAGTTGAGCCAGTTGAGACAGTTGAGCCAGTTGAACCAGTGGAGCCAGTGAATAATAAACGTAAACTTAGTATTGATGATAATGAACAAATATCTAAAAGTCTGCATATAATGTTTGATGAAATGGATAATATTTATATACCAAATGATAAAAATGATTTTGGAATCGACATAGACATATCTGAAATTAACTTAGCCACGAAAATATTTAATATAGATCAATATGATTTAATTAACACTATAGAAAACAACACGGATAACTTAACCGATACCCTGTCTTTAATGAGTGATATAGATAATGAATCTAAACCTGATCAGCAGAAGCAGGTACAAGAGCCGGTACAAATACAAGAACAAGAGCAGGTACAGGTACAAGAACAAGATCAATGGCAGGTACAAGGACAGGAGCAGGTACAATTACAAAAACAAGATCAATGGCAGGTACAATTGCAGATACAAGGACAAGATCAATGGCAAGGACAAGATCAATGGCAGGTACAGGATGATACTTTACACCACCAAATGACATATAACTTGTGTAACAAATACCAGCTGTATCATATGGACGAACTAAAACACCAGCTGAAACAGAAAACAATACTGTTGCAACAGGAGCGGGAAAAAGAACGTGAACTGCTGATGCAGCAGCAACAGCAACAGCAACAGCAAATGAAACAGCAGCTGAAACGTAAACTTAATCAAAAACATGAACATCGTGAACTGCTTGAGCAGCAGAAAAAACAACTGTGTAACCAACTTCAACGGAAACAAATCCAGGAACAACATCAGCAGAATCAAAAACATGAACAGCAGAAAAAACAGCTTGAGCAGCAAAAACAACTGCGTACCCAACTTCAACAGGAACTTCAACAGGACCACCAGCAGAATCAACATTTACAGGTTCAATGGCAGCATGAACAACAGTTACAGGAACAACTGCTGCAATTATTAAAGTTACAACA
>CM055271.1:106629154-106883709 GCA_029237695.1 Conchocele bisecta
GTGCGCCATTTATTTCCATTTATCGTTTGATTAGTAGAATATTCTGCATGAATTGCCAATCTTGTATATTTTATCGGATAATGTACTACCGGACAAAATATCATCATTACCGGTAGTAATATTATTTAATAATATTCTGGCTTCCTTTTTACTCATTTTACTTATAGAATCTAATCCTAAATCTGGTAAATCATTAATAACGATTCGTTTATATTGTACTTGTAAACCGTAAATATCTTTAGCGGGTAATAATTCGTATTCACCGTTAGCACTCTTCACATACATTTTATGATCAGGAGTTACTTTTAAATTAACGGTATCAGACTCTATATAATATACATCGCCGTCATGATCGTATTCAAATAATTCGGTAGGTTTCTGATAAACTAATTTATTATTCACCATACACGCAATATACATGTTTAATGTAATATTAACTATAGACACCCATCCAGAAGAAGTAAGAACGTCATGGTCACCGGTTAAACACATCTTATCTCCAACCGTTAAAGGTCGCTCATATCGGAGTTTAACCATCGCAAATGTTTCGTCAGTAGCTCCGCGAGAACTCACAACTGCATCGACAATAGCTGGTTCATCTATTTGATATACGACACTTCTATCAATATATTCTATAAAACTTTGATTACTACCTTGTGCACCTCGTTGTTGGACTTTGGCTATACGTCCTATAATAACATCTCCCTTGTTAACCACAGTTCCAACTGGAACCATACCAGACACTAACTTTTCATACGATGCGTTGGGTCTTAAGTGTTTTGTAGTGGCTATATCCGGAGTACCAAAGGATTCTCCTTTTTCTAATTCCGCTTTCTCGTATCGATAGAAAGATCCCGTAAACCCTCCCCTATCTATAAACGCTTTAGACACTATAGCAGAGTCTTCTTGATTATAACCGCTGTATATTAAATACGCTACCATAGTATTAATACCATTGGGAATAACGTATCTATGTGCCAACGTGGTGACTACCGGCATTTCGTTGTAAAATTGGAAGAATTTATTCATATCTGCTCTAAATGGATGCGAAAATGAATACCATCCACCGGTTTGTCGACTTTGATTAGTTTCGTAAGTAACGCGAGCGGGTTGAGTATGATTACCAAATGGTGACACTAATGCCGCTAAACCTAAAATTGACTGTTCCACATCGCAGTGAGTATATCTTCTAGTTACATTGTTTCTACTTTTAACTAATTCGCTTATAGAATACGCGATTAAACAGTTTTCTGATTCCTCTGGAGATATAAATTCGCATATTCCTTTCTTTTTTAGTTCATTTAAAGTAACGACTCCAGATAAAATACCTCTAGCGTGATCTTTAGTAAATCTAATATTTTGTATAAACTTTATTTTTAATTTTTCCCAATCCGGTTTACCCGCTTTCTTTGCGTTAGCGGCTGCGATACACGCTTTATCGTATTGTTCCAAATTATTATCTACTATAAGCAAAGGACGAGTAAGTCTACCAACATCTGTCCAAAATTCTACTTCATCTACTACTGGCTCCCAAAATATTGTAATATTTTCGTTGACGCTTATTCCTTTGCGACGTAATTTACGATATTTTGTAACTAATTCGTAAGCGTGTTTACAACATCCTATCCATTCACCATTTACGAATACGCGAGCTAAGTTATTTTCTATTATCATAGGATTTGTAACAGAATCTAAAGGAAATACCATATCACTATCTAATAGTCTTAATTTTAAGGGTATAGTTTCACCGCTAGCACAAACATTAGCGGTTATTGCTAATTGTTTTGACATTCCAACCTTTTCACCAGTATCGGCGCTCTGCGCTACACATATATAGCCCGTGTAAGACGGGTGAACACGACGCATCATATCGGCGCGCTCAGTTTGTTTGGAAGAATTAGACGCACCGTGGGTATTTATTGTGCGCAAAGCGGATTGCTGATTTAAATTATTCTTTCTCTCTAGGGCTTGTGTAGACACTCTGCTGGTAACATTTTTACGCGTCCCACTTTGTACCGGCTTTCCACCTCCAGATGTAATAGTTTGATCCATTCCTCTAACAAAATCGGTTAATGTTGCCGTTAATGGATTACGAAATGCGTCAGCAATTAATCTTGGTGTAAGATCTTCGAAAGATGTGTGTTTTAATTCGTTTTTCATACTTTTAACGGCTGGTATTATAACAGAATTATTAAATAACGATTTAAAAGCTTTAGCGAGAGACACTCCAGACCCATGTACACGTTTAGTTCTATAACTATCACGATCGGTGGGTGGAGAAATTCCCATTTCTACTAATAACATTTTATGAAATAACAATCCTAGAAAGCGTAGTTTACGTTCTCTAGAATTAGATGATTGTCCCATATGAGGAAGTAAAACTTTATCTAAATTACTTAATAAGCGATCATTAAGATATTGTACAGCGTGATCGTCGTTTTTATATAAGGAAGGATTTGTTACAAAATTAGATAATTTTTCTGCTAAAAACTGAATTATTTTAACTCGATTTAATTCGTTTTTAATAGGTAAAAACGATTGATCGGCCATATGTAAAGCGTTATCTATAATATTTAACATATGCGTAGCTATAGGTGACATATTTTCGCTAGTTGGATCGCTAAATATAATTTGTTCAGCAATATCGGCATCCGCTGTCATACCAAACATTCTAAATATAACGTAGAATGGAATTCGGGCTTTAGAAAACTTTGTAGAATTAATTTCTATAGTTAACATACCGGTTGTCATATATCTTAACACAATTTGACTGCTGTTATCGAATTCACTACCTGGCTGAGAAATAAACTCACCACGTACAATTTCATTCGTTTGTATAGCTTTATGAATATGTAAACTATTAAATCGTAAATTTTCCAATAAATCTACAACCCATTCACCACCTTTAGATATAAAATAACCACCCAACTCATTAGGGTCTTCTTTTAATTCCTTTTTAGCAGAACGTGGTAAATTCCAAGTATGACACCGATTACTACCTATCATTATAGGGAATGTTGATACTTTAAACGCAGGTATATCGGCTTTACGCTCTTCCAATCGACCAGTTTTATATTGCGCAGTAAGAGTAACTTCTGCAGAAAGTATAACGGGACCGGAATAAGAAAGTCCGTTCATTCTGGCTTTATAAGGATATAAATCGGCCATCCTACCATCATAAAAAGTATATTGTGGTTTACCAATTTTAACGTCGGTAAACTTAATTTGAATACGTATAGACTCTCTAAGTTTATCGCTTTCAGTATGGTCACGAGGGTTTTTAATAGTAACGTCGACATTAAATAATCTAGTTACAATTTGAGGAATTCCATAATCCATTAAATCATTAAATGAACTTATATTATAACCCACCAATCCCACATCATCAACCGCAGCTGATATAAATGACATCATATCATCCTCAGTTAAATCATCGTTTTTAACCCCACCTATATCGTCGTACTCGTCTTCGTATTCATCAACCATATTGTCGTTGTCTAAATTTAATCCAGAATTTACTCCAGATTTTTTTTCATATATAAATGTTGGCATTTTTGTTATCACAATAATTCAAATTTGAACATATATATAATGAATTACACTGTTTAACAATGAATTCAATCAACTATACTCAATATAGCTCGAAAATAATACATAATAAATGTTGGCATTTTTGTTATCACAATAATTCAAATTTTAACAATATATAATGAATTACACTGTTTAACAATGAATTCAATCAACTATACTCAATATAGCTCGAAAATAATACATAATAAATGTTATGAAATAATACAAGATTTTATATTAATAAGAAACAATTATTATATAGATAAAATTCAGATAACCTCCGAAATAGGAATTATATTCGAAATATTTATAAAATGTATTATACACCAGCTATCTGGACATTCAACACCCAAAATTTTTAAAATATATAATTTCATAACAGATGTTATAAATAGTAATATTCCAGTACCTGAAGTTCGGTTTACAAAACATATAATATTATATTATAACCATGTAAAAAAAATGAAATTACTTTTAAACTCGATCTCAAATATAACAACATTTTCCAATATTACGAGCACAATGATTGTACAGTTCTTAAAAATTATCGCAACATTCGTTGTCGATAATACTGAAATAACATACAATGTATTTCTTAATAAAAGAAATTTAACTAATTTTATAAGAGATATAGAATATAAAATTAGATCCAAATATAGCGAGATTGAACAATTATTATATAATCATGATATAATGAAATATTTAAGTATTTGTGATAATATCGTAGAAGAAGTTATTTCTTACGATGATCAAAATGATATTGATATTGATAATAATTTAGAACCAAACATAATAATTGAAATTATGTCAAATTCTTATAAACCGTATAAACACGAAACATACGATGATATAGTCAATAGTATAGATGAGCGTGTATATGATGAAACGGAAGAAAATAATAATATAATCAAGAAAGAGTTTATATTATTATTACACGGATGGAATCGGTTATGATTTGTTTTTTTATTTTAAATTTGAATTTACGCGTAAATAGTTATATTATAATGATATTATAATGAAATCTATAAATTATAATAAAGGTGGTTCCACTAATGTTCAAAGGTGTTGTCGTAAGATTATCTACGAATACACTAGCTAGATTAGCTCAATTAAAAGAGGAAAATAACATAACCGATGTAACCGATGATTACGAGTCTTTTGATGATATATTACATATATCTAAAATAAAGAAAAAAAGTCCAATTACGATAACCGTTGGAGTTGGACCTGTTTGTGAATCTCTGTTTACAAATTTAGTATTTTCTATAATAAATTCCAATGGTAAAGTAGAAGGTTTAAAATCGTTGAAAGACCCGATAGTTCATTTTATTATGAAAGTAGTTACCTCAATGAAATCTCTCTTTATATCGCCGATGACATACTATCTTCGATGGATAAAAGCTGTAAATATCATGTTGTTATTTGATAATAGAGTTGCACCAAAAATAAATACATTCGGTAATATTATTAGTAAATTATTTATTGATTTTCTAAAATGTATTTCTTGGTTCGCCGGTAATATAACGTGGGAAAAAAAAACAGTTTTTAATGAGTCTATGATGTTATCTATTATACGACATATGGAAGTAATGAGCATAGTTGCTCTTCCACAAAATATGATAAATTCTATAAAATACAGTATCCACGCCGATAATGATAATGATAATGAAGTTAAACAGAATCATATAGTGAAAAAATATACTCATGATATAAGCGAGTGTGAAAGTGATAATGAAAATGAAAATGAAAATGAACGTGTAAATAAGTTTACTCAGTTTAATAATTTAAGCGATAGTGATGAATGTAAACCGATAAATAAATCAAAAAAGGTAAAGAAATTTAAAATAGATGATGATATATTTAACGCAATTACTGATGAAGATAAACCGGTAAATAAATCTAAAAAAGATGAAACAATTAGTGATGACGATTATGATGAATATAAACCGATAAATAAATCTAAAAGAGATGAAGATGAAGATGAAGATGAAGATGAAATGGTTAGTGATGATATGATTAGTGAAGATGAAGACCCGATAAATAAACCCATTAAAAAGTTAAGCGATAATAGGCCGGTTAAACCAGTTAAGATGGTTAAACAGATTAAACAGATTAAGACAATTAAGCCGGCTAAACCGGTAAAAAAAACTAATGAACTTACAACACAGAAATGTGTAGATAGGAAACGCGGAGAACATATTCGTTCTCAGCGGTCGCTACAACTACAACTACAACGAGAACGAGAACGAGAACGAGAACGAGAACGCGTTCCCACGCAAATGTTATCCAGATCACCAAGTAATTCACCACCTGAACCGAATATGATCTGGAATCCCCACCAGTTAAACCTCGTTATAAAGCTCTCACGCAAAAAAGCTTAATAGAAGGAAAAGTAAAGAAAAGTAGGCAAACTAAATTGCAATATGAAGTGGAACAAGAGAAAAAATATCAATTAGTAGATATTAATCAAATTACAAATAAAAAACGTAGAGAAAATAATCGTTAATATTTGAATATATATTTTTTTTTAGTAACAATGGATACAGAAATATTCAACTCGGTATAAGAAAAGATTTACTTACTACTATAGGTGTAATCTTAGATATTTTAGTTCCATGGTATAATCAAATATGGAGTCATATAACATTTTATATGCCATATTTGGACAATATAAATGCACCATACGCAAATGGTCGCATAGTACACCCGTATGTACTTTTATGTTCAACATTTAACGATGATATGCTAAATATCGACGCTTTCATGTCATTTACGGAGAATTTATTACAAAGTATAAGAACTACGGGATTTATTTGTAAACGTCCTATATTTATTATAAAAACTATAGCCGAAAGAAAAGCAGGAATTGTAGGGGTTGGTAGAGTTATTATGGAACTCACACCATCACCAGAAATGGAATATCTTTATACAACTTTAAGAAGGTGTGTGTGTACAATACCAACACACTCGCATGTTACATCGAGTAATGATACATGGTGTCCGTTCGTAGAAATAGGATATGTAAACACTATAAATGACGTAGTGTTACTATTTAAGGAATTAACAAAATATGTAGGTCAACCAGTATTTATAAATTGGTGGCGTCGTACAGTTTCAAAATCAGATTTTTCTATCTTAGATATTGGCTTGGGAAATATACCATATATTACCGTAAACCCACAAAAATCAACATTTTATTCAGCATTAAACGCGTGCTGTTCATCGACCATATCTTCTAGTTTATGGGTTAATTATTTCGTCTGTCTTACATTCACTCCAATTTGGAATAATGCTCTTATATGGATAGATATCGAGCAATATAATACACGCTGTGATCCGTGGTATTAGATTGTCAACCAAATATCTTTAGTAATATGTGCGATAATTATAAATCAGAAATTAAAATATGTAAAACTGTGAAGGATATTAATTTATTTAAAAAAATATATAAAATATTCATAAAAAATCAGAACATTTATAAAAAGTTTACCATCTATAAATGGTTAAACTGCGATTTTAATACAAATATATCTACAGACTTATCGGGTGCGGATGGTGTTAATAAATCACTCACGGATGAAGAAGCTAATTTTATATGTATTTCCGCAGAAGTTGTTAAATTTACGTCAGCAGAAATAAATAATAATATAAGTGGACATGGACGGGTTATAATGAGGTGTGCTCCGTCAAATGAAATGATAAATTTATATAAATTCCTGAGATATAACATTGCCAGCATGTCTATTTATTGTACGGACAAAGATTCGTATAAATGGACACCATATATAGAAGTTGGTAAAGTAATTACTGAACAGGACGGAAAATTAATTGTCGATCGATTACAACCATATATCGGTAGTCAAATTAATATATTGGATTTACAAATAAACTGCTAAATTTGAATTATATTTTAAAGAAATTATCGTGTATAGAAATTTAATCATGTCTATAGTTGATAACCTCAAGCTTAATTTCGATCAAGAGGAAGATGATTATGATTATGACGAGGTACGATATGAAGCCTCAGACGACATATGGAAATACCGTGAACAAAAACAAAAAGAGTTAAAAAACCCAAATAGTGATTTATTGGATAAACACAAATGTATTAAACTGTTAGCAACTATAACACAAAACAATAAAAAAAATAGATCGTATCACAAAATGGGATTGAGGTTAGACGTACCATGGGTGAAACAAGGAGCAAAAAATTGTAATTCATTAAATTCTAATATTCCATCAGAATTGATATTAGGATATGTAGAAAATATTTCTGATCCGTTAGTTGAACAGTTTAAGAGTAATGTGGCACCAGTTATTAGACGATTAATGATCGACCAAATATGTTGTGATGAGGCCGTATTTAACGCAATGAATTGTTATACTGACAATAGTTGTATCATTATGAAATTTAAACACGATTTCGTATTGGCGAATTTATATAAAACATTCTTGTCAGTAATTCCCAATTGTCAACCCAATACCCGATGTAGTGGAGCGATTATGGATAAATGGGTACCACAAATAATTGTTGGGAATATAATTTATAGCGACAAAACTCGTTCAATTGTTGACGAAGTTAATACATATAAAGGTAACAAAATAAAAGTATTAGGATGGATTTTACCACCCGTTAAAAAACAACAATGGGCTTTACCACAATACGTTAAAAAGTTGAATCTAACCCCCCCTAATCACCGTTCAACACAAACTGTTGATTACGCTGATGGTGAAGGTGACGTTGATAACGTTGGCGACGGTGGTAACGTTGGAAAAGTTGACGTTGACGACGTTGACGTTGACGTTGACGTTGGTGAATTTGGTGATTATACGGACGATTATGTTGCATATTATAATAATTAAATTTATAATAATATAAATTATTATAAATTTAATTATGAATTTACGAAATGCAATACCGATTTTAGTTTTTTTATATAATAATAATTGTTCGCATTAGAGATTATGAATCTTTATTTACTGGATTTTGGGTAGCGGATGAACATTTTTTAATTAAGGCTGGGTTAAAGGATATGTACCTATTTATCGGACCATATAAAGATTACAGACGATGTTATTTAATTATTGTCGGAGAAGATGGTAATATTATTAAAAATAGTGGAATGTCGATGACGTATAATAAATATTCTCCTATTAACTTCGGAAACGTTTTAAAATCTTACTTCGTGGGATTAACTAATTCGTATAATATTAACTCTACGATGATAAGTAATAAAAGTACTAATGAAACTAAATTTATTTTCAATCCAGTAGGTAATACTTTAACCATGCACGATAATAACAAAATAATTGGATTTTTTAATCGAGGTACTTTACCTTCTAATTAAATTATATATCACCTTTTAATTTTTGTAATTAATTTTTGTAATTAATTTCTAATTAAAGAAATAATATATTATAATTAGAGGATGACATTTTATAGTCTTCCTCATTTAGATAATTTAGATTGGGATCGTTCGCGGAAAAAAGAAATCGCACGCGATTTGGATTAACAAATTCTATTGATTGGTTTCCAAATCCTAATCATATTATCGATAAATAATTTCTTACTTAATTTCACATTATAATATGTAACGCTGGTTCATTGAGAAGAAAAATATCTTAGCACCGGCAGCACCTGTTGAATGGAACAAACCTGTGTAGGATAGATAACTCTAAAATAGAGTTATTTTTTTAGAAAAAAATAACAACAAATCATTCTACTCTGTAACTAAAATAGTGTATATTACTACTCCATACCTATATTTTTTTTTCCATTTTTTATTGTATTTAACAAATATTCTCTTTATTTTATCCCACATAAAATATATTTTATTAAGATTAATATCGAAATTACGTACATCGTAATTATTTGTTATATATCCTTGAAATCGAACACTAAACAAACCAGGAGTGTTATCATCTAACCAGTTATCGCGTTCATTTATGAACTGTTTAATCATATCAGGTTTTACCATTTGTTCTAATGTATCTTCTTTTGCGCCGATATATATATTATCAGAACCCACCGAGATAATTTCAATTTTATTAGAATCTATATATTTAGATAAGAAATCGTGATAAAACTCCAATAGTCGAAGACGCGCCAAGTGTTCTACAGCATAACACTGATAATCGTAACACTCTACTTCATATGTCACATTTTTATATTTTAGTGGTATCATACCACCATCACGCATTAATAGGTCATCATTCGTTAAATAGTCGTCATCTGCATTTTCAAATATATAGCTCAAACTATCATAAAAGTGTTCATCTTGTGTAGCACTGAGTATATTATCATAAAGAATATCTTTATAATGTGTAGAAACTTCGTATTGTGTTACTGAATATACGGCCCTTATTACAAACCCGTGTTCTAAATACCATTTTAAAAGCGGTAAATATATAACAGTACCACGCATTACCCGTTTCTGTTTCTGTTTCTGTTTCTGTTTATTCAACCTTAAATGCATTAATAATCCATTATCTTTTGTAAGTTCAGTCTCTTTATATATTGGTGGGTTTTTTATTGGTAGTTGACATAAATGTTCGTCTGTATCTATTTCGGTTTCGGTTTTCTATATCTATTTTTATATCTGGTATTGTTAATACCGTTGGTGCCATTAACGTCGGAACTGGTACTGGTACTGGAACGGATATTGGAACTGGTGGTTCCACTAAAACCGGGGATATGGGTGGTATGTCTATTATAGGTGATACGGGAAACAAGGGTGATGTAAAAACAAAGGTTGGTGGCAGTGGTGATATAGGTGATACGGGTATTTCCGGTGGTACTGTTCTTTTCTTTAAATATTGTAACACAGTCCCTATATTTTTCGAATTTTCGTTTAAATAAACACTATCCCTTTGATCCATATATATCTGTTTTTGAACACTGGTATTTTTTCGATAAAATTATTTATTAAATTATTATTAATACATAAAACAACTTCCGCAAATCCTAATAACTTGTTATTTTAACACTATTCTCAAATTTTTCTATTTCACTAATACTATCTGGATTGCTTATATCATATTTTTTTAATACTTTGATAGGTAATTTTTTATTCAGTGTCGACAAAAGTAACGAATTAGCGTAATAACCAAAAATGTGTTCCATCGTTATGTTTGAATGACATTAAACTAATTAAAATTCAAATTAAAATTCAAATTTAAACTATTTTATTTACAAACACCAAATTATTATATAAATGTACATACATATATCTGTTTTCCAACTCTTTAGGCGTCAAATATTCTTTGTTTTTTATACCAAAACATTTATTATATTTGAATGTTAAATTTTATATTACTTAACCCATAATCAGTGGTAACATTTGCCGTTAAACAAACAGTAAATAAACCATGTTTGTTATTATCAGATAACCATTTTGTTTTCTCATTCTCAAATGATGTCAACATATCCGGTTTTACCATTTTTTCGTACGTATTCTCTGTTGTAACGATATATAGTTTATTTTGTTCTACTTTTATCAAATCGAATTTATTAGAATCTATATATTTACATATAAAATCGTAATAAAATTGCATTAATCTAAGACTTGATAACTGGGATATAACAATACCTTGAACATCAAAACATTCAAATATATACTTCGTATCATAACAAGTTATTGGTATAGTACACGTTCTACTTGTGTCGAGTTTATCGTGGTATAGCTTTATTATTAACTCTTTTTTATCGATATTATTAAATAAATCACATAACTTACTATAGTCGTCTTTTGATTCTATTATTTTATCATATATACATTTTAACGAGTCGTCACATTTACACGTCATTGCGGTGTGTATAGCAGTAATTTTTGCACCGTGACTTATATACCATTTTATAACGGGAGAATATAAATATTTTATCTTACTTTTAAGTTTTATATTTCCTTTGTTGGGTTGTCCTTTCACGTGATTTAATATATATATTAAATTATTATAAGATATACTTTTATAATTGTCATCATATTTATAATATCACATTTATTTACAAATATTGGTAAAAATTTATTTATAAACTTTAATGGTATATTTAATGTAACTTCAGCAAAACCTACCCAATCTGTATGTAATAATTTTAAAAATTCGTTTATTTTACATTCATTTGTTGGATCTTTATAAGTATATGTTTCTGTACTAGTATACGGTATTTCTTCAGATATAATTGATAAGTATAGATCATTAGCATGATATCCAAAAATATGTTTATTCGCCATAGCCATAATACTTACAAATAATAATATTAAATCAATTTTTATCGTTATATACGCTGATAAATTTATTATATAATACTATTCCATATATATATCGATCTTTGTGCTGTTCATCTATTAAATCTATTTCTTTATAATTCCAACAAATATTTGGTTTTTGTTCGCTATTATATCTTATATTACATAACTCATAATCGGTGGTAACGTCTGCAGATAAATTAACAGTAAATAAACCGGGCGTTATATTATCACCACAAGTTAACCATTTGTTTTTATCATAAACAAATGATGTTAATATATCCGGTTGTACCGTTTTTTCGTACATTTTTTCGTACATATTCTCTGTTGTACTGATATATATATTATTTAATTCTACTTTTATCAAATCGATTTGATTATATTTAGATAAAAACTCGTAATAAAATTTCATTAATCTAAGACCCGATAAATGTGCTATAGCCACACCTTGAATATCTAAACATGTCCAGATATATACTTGATTACCACAATATATGGGTAAAGTACACGTCCGACTCGAATCGAGTACATCGCCATAGGTGCTCTTTTAATACGGTTTTATCAATGTCAATAAATATCTCACGCAACCTCTCCTGAACACTTATATTATTTCGCATGGTGGTTGTTATATTATCATAGATATATTTTAACGAATCGTTACACTGACAACCCATTGCCGTATATACAGCTACAATTTTTACACCATGTTTTAAATACCATTTTATCACGGGAGAATATATATATCTTATCACTCCGGTAAGTGGTTTATTTTGTCTGTTTGGAGTACCTCTAATATAATTTGATATATAATTTAAATTTTTATAAGATATGTTTTCAGATTTGTTAATATCGCATTTATTTACGAATATTGGTAAATTTATTAAATTACTTAGTAATTTTTCTTCGTGTATATATAATTTAACTTCAGCAAAACCTAACCAATTTCCGTTAATTTTTTTAATAAAATGATTTAGTTGCCGTTCGTCAGTTGGATCCTTAAAAACATTTGTTGTTGTAGTCTTAAATGGTAATTGTTCTGTGAGAGTTGATAAATATAAATTATTAGCATGATATCTTAAAATATGTTTATTTGCCATACTTATAAAAAAAAACAAAAATTCAATCAAATTTTACGGATTACAAACTCAAAATTGCGGATTTAATCAAGTTTATTGGTACCACTTTTAGGGATTTACAGATTATATCACCGGGTTTCGCATTAAATCCCTCAGGTAAATCAATATATTTCACCATAAGTTTTCCACAAGCCCAAACGAGATTTTCATTTTTTGTATAAACAATAGTACGACTTTTTAATAATACTATGTTACTATTATAAAAACACAACTCTCCAATGAATCTAATCTTAAATAAGCCGTTATTCGATAAGCCGATCTTATCGAGATCAACTTTACCTTTCATATCTGGTTTTATTACATCTTCCAACTTGTTTCCCGCAAATGATATGTATATCATATCATTCTGCACATTTATAATTTCTAAATCAAAATATTTCATTAACAATTGGTAAAAGTTAAGTAATTCAAGTTCAACATATCCAGCAATAGCTTGTATATGGTGGTTTGGTAGTTTTAACGGGTAACCCATTTTATTGGAAGTAACAAACAATGGACTAATATTAATGTGTTCCGTTAATTTGTCCGTTTCTTTCAATATATTCGTTAATTCTGATATATAAGTTTCATTGTTCTGTTCCGCTTTATTAATACTATCCACTAACATTTTATATGGAGTATTGTATGAATAGATAAATATTTTATATACAGCAGTAATTTTTACACCACATTCCAGAAACTTTCTTAACGTCGGTAAAAATACTATGTCGTTTATGGGAACTAAACTTCTAAGAAATAAATTGGTCACATTTTCGGGTATTACTAGATCAGCTCGAACAAATCCAATTAAATTCTCACTGTTTAAACTTTTTATAAAAGAGTCTATTACTGTATCATTTTTTGGGTCTATATAGGTACTGCTATACAATTCCTTATCTGGCATCTTTTTATTTAAACCTTGGAAAGTTAATATATCACAGGTATACCCTAAAACGGACTCTCCTATTTTCATTTTGATTAATAAATGCTGAAACTAATAAAGAAACCAAACGAAACGAAACCAATAAAGAATTAATAAATATATTCAATTTTAGTAAAAAAAATAAATCAAATTTGACGGAATTACACAAGCATATCTGTGATTTTAATCAACCGTAGTGATTTAACCAACTGTCGTTCTTTAGTGATTATATCACCTTCTTTCAAATTAAATCCCGAGGTTACATTAATACTTTTCGTCATCATCTTTCCAAGAGCCCAAATTAAAACCCTATTGGCTATATTAACACAAGTACAACTTTTTAATACTACTATGTTACTATTATAAAAACACAACTGTCCAATAAATCCATTTCTAAATGCGCCGTTACACGATAATATACCGCCAATATCAATATCAATATCAACTTTACCTTTCATATCTGGTTTTATTGCATCTTTCAACGTTTTTCCTACAAATGTTAATGTATATCATATCATTATGTGCATTTCATTTACAAAATCGAAATCGATATATTTCGTTAACATTTGGTAAAAGTTAAGTAATTCAATTTCAACATAGCCAGCTATAGCTTGTATATGGTGGGGTGGCATTTTTAACGAGAAACATGTTGTATTGGAAATAATCATCAATGAAGGAATTTTATCTTTATTCGTTAATTTGTCCGTTAATTTGTCCATTTCTTTAAAGATATTCGTTAATTCTGATATAACATCTTCATTTTTATGTTCCGCTGTATTAATCCTATTCATTAATTGTTTGTATGGAGTATGGTATGTAAAGATATAGACTTTATATATAGCACTAATTTGTAAACCACATTCCAGAAACTTTTTTAACGTCGGTAAAAAACACTACTTTGTCTGTTGGAAATATATTTTTAAGAAATATATTTGTTATATTTTCGGGTATTATTAGATCAACTTCCGCAAATCCAATTAAATAATCTTTTTTTAAACAGTTTATAAAAGTATCTATTTCCGTTTTACTTTTTGGTTCTTTTAATAATCTTGCAGATTTTTGCTCATATGGTATATCTTTATCCAAACTTTTGAAACCTAATATATTAGAGTAATACCCTAAAACTGAATCTCCTACTTTCATTTTGATGAATAAATGTGAAAACTAATAAAGAATAAACTAAACCAATAACAAATAAATAAAGTTATTCAATTTTAGTAAAAAAGCACGGTTATATACTATATAAGTTCAGTGTTTATATCATCAATACAGTAGTTATTTTCGTCTTCATAATTATCTTCACAGTGATAATATGGTATTAAAGTGTTTCCATTCCATAGTAAAGTTTTACATCTTTCTTCATCATAATCATAAGTTTCATCGTCGCTCACACAATATAAATGGTGATCATGAAGAGTAATCGCCAATTCGCCCTTAAATTTTAACTGAAACGTTCCCGGAGACTGGTACTCAGACTCGGAATCTGAAAACCATTTTTTCTTAACCAGATCAAATTCTGGTTTTAATTGTTTAATGATCAATTCATCTAATGTTTTAGCAGCTAACGACATGTATATTATACGTTTTAACCTTGATTATTTCAAAATCGTTACTATCTATGTACTTCGTTATAAAATTATAAAATTTAATTAATCTAAGGGCAATTAACTGTTGAATTGCTGATATATGATAAGTTGGTAACATTAGTGGGTAAATGGTCATACCACATCTAATCGGAATTTCATCGTGTTCGTTATATTTAGTGTTGGTTATATTATTATCTGCATTTTTAAATACTTCAGTTAATGATTTGAATGTATTTTTAGTTTGCATTGCAATATTAATGTTTTTTGTTAATTTTTTATATGGTTTATCCGTTGAGAAATATACAACGTTATAAAGTTCAGTAATTTTAAGTCCACATTTTAGTAAGTATTTTAACGTAGGTAAATATATATTAATTTTTCTTGATAGATTATCATCATTGTCTATTATACAGTTATTTATATGTGTTAATGCGCGCTCTGATACCCTTTCTTTACACGTATAAAATTTAAAATACTTTACTTGTAAATTGTGTAACACGTGTACAAACTCTCTTTCAAATATAGTTCTTTCAAAATATTTATTTCGTATATTTTTCGGTAACTCTAATGTAATATTTGCAAATCCGTATAATTTATTTTCAGTTACATGTTTTACGAATTTATCTATTTCTATTACACTTGTATGGTCGTTGTATTCAAACGAACTGGTTTCTTTATCTGGCATATTCTTATCCAAAACAGATAAATAGTGCGTGTTACAGTAGTAACCCACAATGGCTTTACTCGATTTTTATATCCATTTAATTAATTACTTACTATTCAAATTTATTAAAAAAAAATTATAAAGGTTTAACATAAATACCATCTTTTACATATTGAATATCATAACCATGCGTCGTATGTGCATGTGCATGTGCATGTGCATATGCATTCATATAATAATCTTTTTCCCACATAATAACTTTTTCTTTCTTTTTCAGTTTAGTTCCAACTATATGTAATTCGTGACTATTAATTCCAACCACTAAAGATCCAGTAAAATATAAATTAAATAATCCTGGAGTGAAATTATTCGTTAACCAAAATCTTTTTTCGTAATTAAATATATTTATCATATTTATTTTGACTATTTCGTCCAACGTTTTTTTTGATATTGAGATATATATTTTATTAATTGTTACATTTATGAGTTCAAAATCTTGAATGTCTATAAACTTTAATAAAAAGTCGTAGTAAAACTCTATTATCCGTAAAACAACTAATTGGTTTATAGCCATATGACACGCCAGAGTACACTTTAAAGGAAAAGAAATGAATCTGCACGTAATAAATACCGTATCCAACGCATCATCCGTCCTCTTATTATTCACTTCCTTTTTCAATATTTCTGATAATAACGTTACAGCGTGTGCTTCATGTAGCGCCTTTTGAAGTGCGTCGTTAACATCATTAGCAAATTGTTTAAACGGTTTTTCTGGTGTATATTGCTCTATATAATAAATAGCTGTGATAACGACGCCACATTTTAAATATCGTTTTAATAGTGGTAAATAAATGAGATAATTTTTAACAGGTAGCGAATTTTCTATTTTTAGTATTTTCGTGTTAAAATATTTTAATAAGTTATCCGGTATTTTCACTTTATTTAATTGTGGAAATTGCTTATAATATTCTGTTGCTATATCTTTTTGTTCTTTTTCGAACGAATTTAAAAATAATGGTAACATTTCAAATAGTTTATTTCGTAATCTGTTAGGCATTTCTATATCTACTAAAGCAAATCCGAACAATTCATCATTATTTATACCTGTGATAAACTTATTTATTTCTACTGGGTCTTTCGGATTTTTACATTTCCATACATTTTTTTCCCCGCATGGTAGATCATTTTCTAATGCGTTTAAATATAATGAACTTGAGCGAAAACCCAAAACTGCCTTACTAATGTTAATCATTGTTATCTAATGATAATTGAATTCAATACTAATGTTAAATTCAAATTTAACATTAGTATTGAATTTATAATTATAATAATATATAATGGCAGCATATCTTGTTGTTGATACTCGAGAGAGATTTGTCCTACCATTTATTAAAACCGATTTTATATCGGATAAATATATAGTTCATCAAATAAATACTGGTGATTATTTGATTTGCCGGTCTAATACCGAGATTATAGTGTGTATAGAACGAAAGACGTTGAAGGATTTTGCGAGTTCATTTAAAGATGGTAGATACGAAAATCGAAAAAAAATGATTAATCTAAGAAATAAAAGTGGGTGTAAATTATTTTTCTTCGTTGAAGGTCCAGCATTTCCTAAACCTAGTAGATTATTTAGTAGAATTCCTTATAAAAATATACTTGCCTCAATGACCTC
The DNA here is from genome assembly GCA_029237695.1 of Conchocele bisecta. NCBI lineage: Eukaryota > Metazoa > Mollusca > Bivalvia > Lucinida > Thyasiridae > Conchocele > Conchocele bisecta. The sequence continues at coordinate 106,646,936 of CM055271.1, forward strand.
AATGATGTTACGCGATGAAATTTATATAGTTTTAACAGAAAATCAAGCGCATACGTCTAAAAGATTACTACAATTTATACAATCTATTAATAAAAATATACCAAAAATTGAAAAACCAAAAATTGAAAACTTAACTAAACTTTTAACAGACTATGACTATGACAATGGTAGAGATAGCGAAAGCGACGGTGAAAGAGACTGCAACAACGACAATAAAACAGTCAAATCCGTTAAATCCGTTGTTGATGTTGATGTTTATGATGGTGGTGCTGATGCTGCTGATAATATTGTTTCGAATACAGTTTCAGATTCGTATGCTGTTCCAGTAGAAGTAATGGGTTGTATCAATGAAAGCGACGATACTATCGTAACTAATATGTGGGCAAAGTTGGGTGGAATAACTGTAGTGTCTGGTAATGTTTTAATGTCTACGTTTTCTATACACGATTTTATATCTGGTGGTAATAATATTCCACCTATTAAAACGTTGAAGATGCCTAATAATAAGATATTTAGAAAACCCGCGTTAATAAGTTTAAATAAATTATTAAAAGGTGATTTAAAAACTGAGATAAAATTATTATCAGGAATTCCGGGAATTAGTTTATCAATGGCATCTACTATTATTAATACTAGTTGTTTAAAAACTTTATTATCATCCGAAGAATCTGAGATTAAAACGATTAAAATAAATGGTCGTTTATTAGGTCCAGTTAGGACTAGTCGTATATTTCAGTTATTTAATTTTAATCAAGATTGTCAATGTCCGTAATATCGACATGTTCTAAACTAAATGGATTAGTACCATCCTCATCTGAACCTTCTGGTACATCTTCTATTAAATCATCATCAACATCATTGCCCGTCCATATTTCCGCTCCAAATATAGAGAAATTAAATTTACCAGGTTTGCTAAGTAATTTTTCGCTTTTAATAATTAATTCTAATTCCGTAATAGCGAAAACTTTACATAAGTTATCGACTTCATTATGAGTTTTCACTGCAGCAACGGTTAATACCATTCTACATAACGTTTCTATAGAAAATAATAATACATCTTTGGGAGTACGATTACTAGATCTAAATATTTTAAATTGTCTATGATAATCATTTTCGATATCGGGTAATAAATCCATCAGTTGATCAACTAATTTCACATCAGTTTTTAATTGTAGTAATATGTTAGCAATATGTTGAGGTGGTCGAAGTAAACTAGAATAATTACGCAAAGAGCTATAATGAGTTAAAAACAGCCGCACACTAGAGTCCACCGATAATATTCTAGCATCGTCAGACTCTTCTGGTGGGTCAATAACCCCAATACCGTCTTTAATTGCCGTATAGTCTCGTTTTTCCATGGCACCAATTGCTTCTATCGTTGCTGCCGTGATTAAATTATTAATTTAATAGATTAACCGTATTTACTATTATTCCATAATCGTATACCCATTGGTCGACCTTTTTTTGTAATATAGTATATTCTGTTGTGCCAATTTTTTTCGGTTTATCTTTAAATATATGGATTTTATTTGCCACACCTGCTTATCTTTACTATATATGTCTTTATATTTGTCGTAATATTGGACAAGAGCTTTGGGGATAGAATTTTCTTTAGAATTGTGATCGTGAGTAATATTACTATTGATACCACATTTATCGCATTTAAGATCCTCTTTAAATGAATGAAGACTGCCGGTAGGACATCTGGTTTCGTAATAAGAAAAGAAAGAGTCAAATTCTACTCGCGCGTGTAAAGATGTATAAACTTTTTCTTCGTTTAATTTGAGCGTTTCTGAATGTAATATACCACACGTTGAACACTTTTTATCGTATATATCGTATTCTAAAAATTTATTGTCCGATTTCATCATTTCTTGAACGGTAAATTGTACTTTTCCAGCTTGATATATAAATATATCCCATTGATGCTTAATCCCGTCTTCGTCGAAAAGTGCCGTTATGGGTATATCGTGTTTATACGTGTACTGACGAGATTTATTCGTGAATGCACTTAATATATTACAGAAAGAAAACGCCCCCCTAAGTGTCACTAGTTGCGAATACATCGATTCGCATCGTTTTAATTCGTTTGCCTGTTCTATAAATTCATCTAAATCCTTGTTAGATAATATCCCTATCGTATATTTCACAAAGATATTATACGCTAGCGTATATCGTGCACGATCGTATTTAGATAAAATAGGATCTAATCCTAAATTGTTTTTATTTATTGGAATTGGATTAAAAAATATTTGTGAATTTATTTTACCTAGTTCTAAATATTCTTTAATTTCATTACTAGATAGTTTATTAGGTGAGATAAACATGTTTTTGTATAATTTTACATTTTGCTCGGATTTAGACTTTATAGTAACTATTTTATCTAACGATTGACCCATTACAACCTGTATCTCCTTTTTCGCGTCATTAGGTGTTTTTGGTTTAGATATAGGTAAAACACCCATTAATTTTGCCGCTGATGCTATATAATTATATATTGGATCTACAATTATGATTTCTTTTATAAACGTTTTTACGATATCTGGTTCCACATAATCGATAACTACTACACTCTCCACAACCATACGATAGGTTTCTAAAAACTGTTGCGCTATATATTCGTTAGTAATATCTTCTATTTTGATATGGTATAAGAATGATTACGAACTAATAAATTCAGTAGGTGTTCCACATAGACGCTAAATTTAGAGTCGGGTTTAACGCCCTCTATACCGATATTTGTCGATATTTTATCCCTACCTGAATCGTTTATTTTTTATTTTTATATATATCTACGCTATACTAGTAAAATAACGTATAGATGTGTGCGAACGTCTACTTGCTCGTCTAAATCGTCTTGGTTGTCCGTTATTAAAGACCGTCTTCCTCGCTTATTAATGGCGTTATTTTCTAAACGAAGCAATAATGGATGACACACATCTACCGCGTTAGAAGCAAATCGTTTAGGATTTGTTGATAAACCAAATCGCATAATACTACTAGTTTTGATCGCTTCTACCCAAATTAATTTCCTAAGAACATCGTCAATATATCCGTTTTTCTCCATTATTTCCGCGGTTCTATCCTCCGATATAAAATCTGCCAATCGTTCGCTACAAATATTACAAAAATACGAATAAGAGTTTTCATTCTTGTTAGCCGTAGTATATTTCATAAGACGAGTTCGAATTTCATCGTAAGAGTTGTTTTTAGACTCGATTCTAATTAACTCATCTACGTGTGGACATATAATGCGGAAATTACACATCTTGCACATTATCCATTTATCGCGTTGTTTTTCCATATAATACTTTTCCAATTCTTGTAATTTTAAGAACGCAACTTTAGCCGATGTGGCTGATCGTAGACGTAAAACCATATTAATATGAGGACACTTATTTCCAATTTGGGAGTTCCATTCTGCACTTCTATTTTCGTATTCCGTTAAAACTATTTCTTTGTCTCGTTTACCCGTTTTATTGGTATTAACTAACGCTTTTAAAATTATACCAGGGTCGTCACTAGAACCGTCATAATATGAAGATAGTAGTTCAGACTGTATATCCTTTACGCGAGACATTCCCAATTTATCTTCAATAATTATCATATATTGTCTCGCCTTTGCGGCATTTTTCATCATTTGATTACGAATAAATAGTTCCGCATTTTGTCTAGATTCGTCTAATGCTAGACGATTAAGTATAATGGCCGCATTTTCCGATTCTCTACCATCAGATAATATATATTGAAACGCGTGTAAAGATTTTGTACGAAATAAATCGGTTATGGGTGAGGAATTAAAAATGAAAGCACTAGGAGATATGTCAATTTTATATATCTTATTTAACTTATTTAATAAATATAATAAACCATCGTTGTAACATTTAGCCACTCCCGGTAAATTCGGCTCATGACCTTTAAAAACCTTGTAATTAATCTCCTGTGGTTTATGATCCGGTATTGCTACAATTTTATTACATATATATTCTATTAATCTAGCACTACCACTATTCGTTATAAATGATGAAACTGCCGCATAATATTTTACAACCTTCATTACATCTTTCTTCAGATTCTTTGTAAAAATGACAGGAATACATTTTCTTATATTCGGTATTCCTAAAGATAATTTTGGAATCGTTTCAAAATCACCAGTTTTACATTTTAAAAATAGAGACTTAATAGGAAAATTTATTGCATTAGCGACTGCAGACTTTTGACGAGTCGCTAATATATTTATCGAACTATAAAGATAGGACCCCAAATGCAGTAACTTAAATACATCTGGGTTTTTACCAGAACCTATAGTGTTATATATGGACGAATTTAAAGTACCAGAAAATTGAGACGGATTTATCACGAACCCACAAATATTCATGGGGTCTTCAGCCGATATGCTGACATTTACACCATTCACGGTAACACATTCTTTACAAATTGCTACACGTGTTCGTATGCCAGATAAATCGTCAGATTCCTCTAATATTATAGGGGTTATGGAAGAGTCATATAATAACAATCGGATTATAATGTCTATCGGTGCGTTTATTAATACATCTACGGTCTTATCTTGGTGCGCCGTTGCTGCTAAATCGATAAACGAGTTTACAGAATTTATATCGTCTGACAAGTCTTCTATGTACATTGACAATTCCTCATCATTTAAACTAAGAACATCATCTAATCTTTTAATCGTATCAACTACACGAATGTGTTTTTTTAAAGACGAATTCATAATTTACTACTATTCTAACGTGTTTATAAAGACGCTATAATTGAATACAATTGAATATATATATTATATATTATAAAATGGGTAAAGTCCGGTCTATGCGGGATTTTATTATGAGTTACAACAATTGCGAAAAAATGAAACACAATCAAGAAGAAATTATGCAATATTTTATTTACGACATGTATGTCAAACGCATTCTTTAAAGTATAGCACAGATACGTATACTAATTTATTTCCAGATAAATATCTCATACAAAAAATATTTGTAGCGCGCATTATTATCAGCTCCAAAGAAAAAAAAACGTGTCTATCACAAGAATGTAACGGACTTATACTAGATGCAATCACGTGGCTACCACTAGTCATACCGCCAAGGGGAATTAATAAATATCCGTCAATGGCAAAAGTTAATAATTTTTTAAAACAAAATCTATACGATATCATACAGATTAAAGATGGTACGGTATTAACGGCATATAGGTGGAAACATCCGAAAGAGGGTAATATATGGTGTTTAGCGTCGGCAAATGGGTACGATGTCTCTAATTATAAGCGAATGGGGAATAAGACGTATGCAGAACTGGTATACGAATTATTACAATTTTCATGTAGACAAGACGGAACACTTATCGTTCAAAAGGTCGACCGTTGTAGGTTAAACTTTGAGGGGTCTTTACCTAACACCTGCTACACGTTTGGATTGACCCATCCTAACATACACCCATTAGCCGAATATTCAGATATATGGTTTATTCAACGCGTTGTGTTAGATGATATGAACACGATTTATCGCGAATATGACGAAAATTTTCCAATATTTCCTCAGAAATACATTAATTTAAAACATCAAATTATTACCGTTAATGATATTAAGCTATTAAATAATATAAAAAGTAGAAAAAATAATTTAGGATATATTTTATTATCCAAAAATGTAACATTAACCGGTAACTGCTCCACAGTATTATTCGGATCTCAACTATATTTTAATAATAATAAACTCATGTATACAGACCCACTTATAGCTACAACATTAACGCAGAAAATCGGTTGGAATATAATACACTTAAAGCATATCTTACATATACAGATAGAATGATTTTTTATAACCTTTATTATAATATAGCCAGTACGCGGTTTAGATGTTATGAAAACTTTATAAGTAATTTACTTCGAACTATGATATTTATGTTTACAACGCAACAATATTACAAAAATTACAATAGTAATTCTATACATTTTATAGCACAAAACATTTTAGAAGAAATTATATACTATGAGGGTGATCAGTTTAATATTAATAATATTTCTAATATTTTTGAAGATTATATTATATTACCAAAATATACTTTGATTTATATGGATGCGCTAAATTATATGAAAGCTAAATAATAAGATAAAATGGATTGTTATTCACAAAAACCAGAAAATTATGACGATTTATTCGATAATAAACTATTCGATATGGCTAAACATAAAGCGATGATTAAACCAAAATCTGGAGTTTACTCAACTGGGTATGCACCAAGACCATCTACAGAAAATACCGAAGATTATAAAACTCCTATGAAATGGGTTTATCCTATAGACAAAAAATCACAATATATAGACGGAAGTAAATTACGATTTTTATAATTAGAACATAATTAATTGTGTTCTAATTGTTTAATTCTATTACTACATTCTTTCGTAAAAACTACTAATTTTTTTATATTTTCGTTTAAACTACGAAGCGCGGATTCTGTATTTTGTTGTACTGTCATTGCAATAGCATCGGGTTTTGCGTATAAGGTTTCAATATCTTCATGGGCAACGATCCACGTCGCATATCCAGCACTCCTAACATTAAAATTGTTTTGTAATTTAAAAAACTTTTTTACGGGTTCATTTCCTTTTTTAACTTCCATTGAGTTTTTTATAACGAATCCACCAATACGAAATTCTCCACTTTTTAATCTGTATCTTACGTGAGTATTGTATCTAACTAGATCCCATAGTGATTTGTTAATACTTATATATTTAATTAATTTATCAAACTGCTCACTATCCGAATAATGTGTCGATAATATTTTACATAGAATCGTTAGTATTTTTCTCCGTTAAATCAAACATAGACATAATTATAATTAATTAATTATAACTATAACTATATTATAGTTACAATTAGAAAAAAAAAATAAATACTTACCATAATTCACCTAAATCTTCATATAACGAATTTGTTATTACTTTCTTACATATAGTAGTAATATCAATATGAATATCTGTAATCGGTCTATCCGCATCTATTTGTATCCAGTTAGACTGCTTCAACGTGGTAAACTCGTTTAATACTAACCTTTGAAACTTTTCTATTTCATACCGCTCCATATCGCCATCTGCTCCATTAAGCTTCATTCCTGTTTTAGGAACCATATGGAATACAATATCTGGTTTGGGTAAACCAGAATCTGCATACTTACACCATTCTATCCCGATTCCTTTAGCGGCTGTATATGCTACACCAGAGAATGCGTACTGTCTACAATTAATGTCGTACCTACATATAATAATTTTTTTATTTCATTATATTGTTCCCCATCTGTTTGCTGAAAATAACAAATGGATCGTTTTATCGTTATATTGTACTTTATTAGTAAGATAATCATCTATTATTTTACCAATTTTAGTACTTCGATTGGGAAAATGTAATACTTTTATTATATCCGTCAATTTTTAATCTGTTACTTAATAATGTACATTGAGTACTTTTACCAGTTTTATCACATCCATCAATGACAATTAACGATCCCCGCCCATTCAACCGATAGGTTGTGGGAGGGGTGAAGTTAATATTGCAATCCAGATTATTTACTTACCGTATTTAAATGATTATTTAAATAATAATCATTTAATTATTTATAGACTCCTTCTCCTGTTAAAATAGTTGTATCATCTGATATTATGTCAATTATAGCAATAATGTAAACACACCCATTTATTAAAGGGTGTAATATTATAATAATATAATAAGTAATTTCAAATTTAATATTACCGGAATGGTTATTTCAAAATAAGTAAAAAATTTAACATTGCCCTCCATGGAAGTAGAATATACATATAATTTTTTCCCATATATTGGTTGAAAATAACAAATGGATCGTTTCATAATTAAATTGTACTTTATTAGTAAGACAATCCTCTATTATTTTACCAATTCTAGTACTTCGATCTCGATCGGGACAATGTAACAATTTTAATCGGTTTCTTAATACTGTTTGTTTATTACACCCATTAACGACAATTAACGATCCACTATCATTATCACCACCATAATCCATCGATTTAACAAATAGGTGGGGAATTAACATTGTTATTTAAACTATTTCTCCTGTTATATAACACTCATTTATTAAAGGGTGTAATTATTATACTAATATAATAAGTAGTTTCAATTTTAATTTTAATATGACTGAAATTATACCGTTACCAGAATGGATATTTAACGAATACGTAAAACATTTAAAATTATCATCTATGGAAGGAGATTATAGATATAAAGAGTTTATAAAATTAAATAAACAATATTTAATATTATCGGGAATAATGAGAGCCAATGCGTTTATTAATTTAAAATATGGTTACCCTTTACGACGAAGTGGTTATACTATGGCATCTCTATCGGTTAAAATGAACGAGAATTATTCTCATTATGGTTGTATATTGGTCAAAACAAGATGGTAGTATTATTTTAGATCCAGAATATGTATGTACATCGGCTACTGTAGATTCGAGAGATGGTGAATATAGACATCGATTTATATGGTATCCATTATTCGTAACCACTTATGATTCGATATCATCAATATTAAGCGAGATAGAAGAATGTGTATTAAATTTAGTCATTGAAGGAAAATTAAATTTACATGCATTTATCTTTCCATCAGATAATGTACAATTATACGTTAATAATATAAATGAGCGCAGATTACTTATTAAAATGTTTTGCGTGTGCTTAATATCAGATAACATAAATGTATACGGGGGAAAATGTCCAGATCATTTAAACGCATCTTATCGATCGATATTAACAGATATTGTACCATATATTAAACATTTATTAGATCCATTAAACACTAGTGATTTCTTAAGTAAATTATGTGGATTTAGATCAGGATCTACACAAAGTGGAAATCGATTACAGTGTGGTCAAAAAATAACCCCATTAAGCATGAGAGCGGCGGTACAGGTTGAAGATATAAATTTCGGAATTTGGAGAGAAATTTATGTAAATAGATTATGTTCAGATTTAGTTATTAATGGGATATGTCCGTGTTTTCCATTATATAATCAATGGACATATATTACAGGATCTACGGCAGAATTGTTCGAAAATATATCGATGAAAGAAAAATATGAAAATGCTAGTGTTGCTAAATTAGCTACGGAACACTTAATGGCGGCCAGGAAAATAATGTCAACTAATAAAGTATTCGACCAATTTGGTGAAAGGGCTTTACATGCCATCGAATATGCGGAATCATTCTTACACATGTCACCAATAAGTATCGTATCTACTACCGAATGGGTAGGATTAACGCTCAAAACATATCCGGCATATATAAGAAAATCAGAAATACCTAATCCCGTTTATAACGAATTATTTAATGATATAGATATATTTGCGTCAGCTTTATTCGGTTTTTGTTACGGATGCCATATTTTACATACACGCGGAAACGTTATTCACGCCGATCTTCATCTTAATAATATGACGATATTATGGTTTACGCCGTTATGGGTTAGAAGTGTAGGCGATCCGTATAAAAAACGTACAGAAATTAATCCAGTTATTGCATATATATTATCTGATAAAGGTGAAATGGATACATATATTCTTAAACATCTAGAGGGGTATAGTTGTATAATAGATTTTAGCAGATCTATTATAGGTAAAAAAACGATATAGAACTTAGTAAAGAGAATTATTTGCTAAAAACTTCTATATAACCAAATTGGCCGCATTATACAGACTCTTCAGCAATATATTCCGAAATTTATGGATGTACATTTAAACAAGATAAAGGCATTATTATTGGGTGGAGATTATCAAGCAATATTTGCGACAATGACTGGAATTGATTACTTTGCTATAGGACACAATATAAGAATGTTATTACAGGAGGAATACCACGAAGAAAACAACGATAGGAGACATTACAAATATCTAACCAAGTTATAGACATGTGTACTAAGCTAGAAGAAGGTGCGCTGAGTTTTTTAACGAGCAATTTACAAAAATTAATCGATGATACGGAATGTAATGAAATAGAATTTGCCGGAGTACAACTAATTAAAAATATATTTTCTAAATATAAATTTCAAAATCTATCGGATGAACAATTAATGAATTATACGGTAATAGATGTTTATAACGGTGCAAACGAGATAACATATTCTGGCAACAATTATAACACTTATCCACCATGGACACAATCTGAAACGTTAACCAAACACAGCGGGGGAAAGTGTATGGACGAATTATTGGCCAGGGGAGATAGACCATTGGCAGCCATAGATCAACATAATTTACAATTTGATAATTTAATATCAGAAATGAGAAATTTTTTAGTTACTGATTAAAGTTTGAAGCTTGAAGTTTGAAGCTTGAAGATTGAAGTTTGAAGCTTGAAGCTTAAAGTTTAATTAAAGTTTAAGTTTGAATTAATCATGATTAAGATATTAATAAAACATAAAACATAATCATGAAGATTTGCAATCAATGTTGCCGTTCGTTAGAACGAGTAATTACTACTTATAATATAACATTTAGATGCGTATGTGGAAACGAAGTTGAAGAAGATGATAATGATATTAGAATTACTGGACATATATTTCATCCAGGAGAAATTGCGGAAAAATATCAAAAATTAATACAAAATTCATCATTTGATAGAACTAATCAACTAGTAAAAAAAGATTGTCCCTCTTGTGGATTAGATTATATGACACAATTACGTATAGGGTCGGAAGAAATTATTATTCATACTTGTAAATGCGGATTTAATTCTACAAAATAAAAAAACTTAAATTATATGCAATTAACCGTAACTGGCATTCCTAATTGTTCGCGATATAGTTTCATACAATACCCATCTGCCTCATAGAGAGGGATTAGTTTTTTCCATTTTTCATTTTCAGATTCTTTACTCCCCGAACCGGATATTGGTATTGGTATTGGTGTTGGTGTTGATGTTAATGTTGATGCCGATGGGGTTAAATGTACTGATTTCTTCATATTATAAATTTTATACACAATAAAACCGAATAAAGCAACTAACAGAACAAAACCCAAAATTACCATTAAATCGGCAGATAAAATAAAATCAGTATACATTGGAATAACTGATGTAATTTTTGGGGAAAGTAAAGATTTCATCAAGTTACCACCAATTAAATGTCTAGGGTTATATCCGTACAATTGTAAATCTTGCCGAGAGAAATATTTATTATTAAATTGACCACCAACATTTCCAGATTTATTATGAAGACATTTTTGCATATTTGACCAATTTATATCACCTATAGGAGCATTATCTCCATATTTGTTATAAAGTATATTTTCATCAGCTTTAATGTTATTATTCAATATGCTTAATTTTTTTTCCCGTTTTGCACCGTTTAATAGTGTTGTAGGATTGTATTTGCAATTATATAATAACTCACGATTATTAGCCAATTTAAAAATTGAACACTCTGGAGGAGTTTTATAAATTCCTGCACACTGCGGAATATTAGAATTTGGACACTGACAAATACTTGATGATTTAATAGAATCTCTTATTATATCACACACTTCTGACATTTTAGTTGTGTATATTTTAAATATTTTATTAAAACTATCATTTAACAAAATTCATATTTATACCTTTAACTTCAGTGTCTAGTCGGTTTAACATTTCATGTAAATCACAGTCAGCATCTATTATTATATTATCACCATTATTAAGCCACGTCTCGTGTAAATCGTGCAATAATTTAATATAATCTAATGATATTTTAACCTCCTCCTTTCGATTTCGATTTCTAATCCTATTCAAACATATTTCTGGACTATTTCGTAAATATATTATTTTATCAACCTTAGTATCTACATTTTTAATTAACCAGTTATACTGGTTTAAAAGAACATTATATTCAACATCAGTAATTGTACCGCTATTATATATATTTTCCATAAAACAATATCTAGAACTATGTAAAGACCGCTCCATTAATTTAATCGGATAATTACTTTCTTTAATATGATTCTGAGTTATTGTAAGCTGAACATAAATCTGAAAAGCGAAGCTCCACTTAATAGGATCAGAATATAACAAATCTAATAGATTATAACCACATATATTTCTCCATTTAACTATTGGCTCATATACAATGTCAATATTTTTATAATAACGTTTCAAGTAATTTAAACAGGTAGTTTTTCCACTACCAATATTACCTTCTATAGATATAGTATACGGGTGAATGTGTTTACAACTCATAATTATTTATATAATCATATAAATCAAATATATTGTCAACATAAACAAACAAACATATCATATAAACAAGTTAATATATTTGTCAAATAGAACTTAATATGTCGTGGATACCGTGGATGTGGGGGTTGTGGAGGTTGTTTACTAGGTTTAATTTGTCGTGGATGTGGTATCGGGGGGTCCAGTGGATCCCCAATATATTCATAGGGATATGGAATGTTCTGATTATAGTTTAATAACTATTATATATAAGTGGTCGTGGTCGTGGTCGTGGTAGTAAAACGTCTCCATAGAGACGTTGAATATTTTTATCATAGTGTGATAACATCTTATTTATACACTCATTGGATAAATGTTCTAATTTTATTCCGTCTACAATTTTTAATAATTCAATTCCATTTATACCTATCCATACGTCAGTTTTCATTTCTATATCCGTATAATAAATAATACGTGTTTCCTGTGTATATAATTGTTTTTTTATATATTATTCACACGACGTATAAATATAAACAATGTGTTACATTCTTATCCATGGAATATAAATTATACTGAAATTTATAACATTCTTCGTGATATTTCCAAATAAATATTCGATTTTTACAAAATAATGTAAAATCAGGTATATCTTCATCATAACCTAGTTTGCTGATATATTGGTTTGTCCTACACCTTTTTATTTTCATTTCCATTATATATTAATTTTCATCATCATCTTTAAATTTAAATTCAAATTCAAATTCAAATTCAAATTCAAATTAAAAAAAAAAATAAAACTTAATAAATTTCAAACTCATTCATCATCAATCAATCAATCAATCATTCATCATTCATAAAACTTAATCTAAATCTAAATCTAAATCGAATTATCCTTCATCAAACAATTCATTACATGCGCAAGAAATAACGTCTCTTTCGTGGTTTTATCCGGTTCACACTTAACCGGGACGGTGTTACAATTATCCTTCAGAGATTTTATTGCAATATCAATCACTTTTTTTGTGTCAATTAATTGCTGGTTGACTCGTTCACGCGCCTTATTCACCGCGTAATTTGCACACAAATATTTCATATCACCAGATATAGAATTTTCGTTCGGAGCCGCTTTACATACATCCAGTGAGTTGTTACAGTGGTACGTTCTCACATCACATTCTCGCTCTACAAAATCCAGATGGTTAGCTTCTTCATCCATCAACCGTTTTGTTTTATATTCTTCGTAAGACGTACTCATTTCTTCATCCGTCAACAATATACTTGGTTTGAATTTATGATTGTCAGTTAACCATCCTTCTTCATCGGTTAAATATTCGTCAGGTTTCATCCAATCTTCTGGGCTCGTCTCTTCGTCTTTCGCAGAGTTGGTCTCTTCGTCAGAGTTGATATCTTCGATATTAAGACCGGATAAGTTGGGCATAATGTGTACATTATTATGGCACCTTGGACATTTGGGCATATATACTGTACCCCGAATCGGCAGAGGCAAGTTGTTCACACATGTTGTGAATCTCGGCGCGTAGAAATGTAGTGTTGTTGACTGATTCAATACCTTTTTTAACCAAGTTGTCGTGATTTTCTCGTTCGGCTTCTTCATGGGCCCATTTTATGCTGGCGGAATATAACTTGTTCTGTAGTTCATTCCTCGAGAGTTTTATTATTTCTTCCATGGGATCGTACGAGATCAATAACTGGGATATTAGGTTCAGATATGTCTTGTTTTTTTCAGCCCGTTGTAATGCATCTTCCAGGGGAGTGAGCGAATTGAACAGCATCTCTATATTTTTCTGATATTTTTCTTCCTGTTCATCAAACATGTGGTTAATTGAGTCTATCAGCAAAATATTTAAAGTATCTACATAGTCCATGGTTATGGTTTCAGAATTTGTCATCAATTAATTGTTTAAGTTTGGTTTCAATTTTTTGTAATATAATAATTATATTGTGTACAGATTTACAAACATTCAAAATTTCATCAGTCAAATGGTTGGTGTTTTTGGGTGTTTCAGGAGTCTCAGACGCCTGTAATCTGATGTTTTGACGAGATATTTTGAAGGCACTTAAAATGCATCCGTGTTTCATTACAGTTTGAGAAGCAATTTTAAAGATATTAGTAATATCTTTTTTCAAATCCTCAACTAGTTTATGATCAAATTGAGACATATTGTATGATTTAAGTGGACTAATATTTATTTGTAATTTACAATAGAACAATACTTAGTACATTATATGCTTCAAATTTATAAAATAATAGACGATATAGATAGTAAATTATGGTAGGATTATCGTTATTTCTAATTCCAGCTATTATTATAGAGTATAGTCGATATAGATAGTAAAGGTAAATTTTAAATAACAAATTATGGTAGGATTATAGTAATTATCGTTATTTATAATTCCAGTTATTATTATAGAGTATAGTCGATATAAATATATACATATTTTTTGAGGGTGAAATAATGGTTTATAATGATCGATATATACCGACTAAATACCGGTAATAATGTTTTAATATTGGTAAATTTGTATTTTAATAAATAACGACCCAATATGTGGCTTAAATTAAGAAGAAACAGATCATTTATAGATATATTTAATGTTTTATTTTAATATATATATAATCCTTTCGTTATCCATAAATTATTGTCTAATATATTTATATATTTTTTTCTTTCATTATTAAAGTTAGTTTTTAAAATATATAATTGTGTTTCCATCGTATAATCCACAAAGTTTAAAATATACTTTGTAATTAAACGTTTTAACGTCTAATATATTATATAATACAAAACAAAACAAAAATGTATAATCAAATACAAAAATGTATTAATGGTCTTCATTTATGGATAAAAAAAATATAGCAAAACATTCAAACATGTTGCTGCTAAGTCAAATTTACATAAAGTAACGTACGAAATTAATTATATGATTTATCAGTTTAAATCACCATATACAGATGTTAACATATTATCTACAGTTTTTGTACGTACAATGTCTTCATATTGGAAAAATAAAATGAAAAATAAAATGAAAAATAAAATGAAAAATAAAATTCACTCGGACATTATACGAAACTATAATGTACCAATAAAAACAATTTATAAATTATTTACATGTATTGAAAAAGACGGTTATAAAATGATAAATCTTTAACATTTATCAAATATATGAATGAAGTAATAAATATTTTCTCAAATTCCATTTACAGATCGCAACAAAACAAAACAAAACAAACTGATTGAGCTGGTAGATTATCATATTGATAAAATATTTTATGTTGGAAGTATCACTATTATTAAGAAAATTAGATATTAAATATAAATTGAAATAAACTGTATACGGACTATTTTCGTAGATGTTAGATAAATACAGAATTAACGAAATATTATTACTATATATTTTATTATTATTATGCAACATTTTTTATTATACGAAAATACCATTTACATAGTTCTTTCATTCTTCTTAAAATAACGGGATATAATACTAAATTATTGGAGTATTTTAATTTATATCGCTGAACAATATCAAATACTATAAGTGACACCAAACTAGAAATACTACATTTTATGCATTTAGACATTAATTTACGCCGCTGACCTTTCTTACCGCGACGATTATAAGTAATTTCTTCATATTTACGAAGTAATTGTTTATATCTATTTAACTCGTCCATCATAGTAGGTTCTTTTAGTTGTAGTTCACTTAAGATTAGTTCATTTTGAATTAATCTTAGTTTATTAAATATTATTTTATCCATTTAAAAAAAAACTGTATGATTCAAAATTAATTTTACACGTATAAAAATTGTTATATTTTAGTACTAATATATCAAAAGAATATAATCTCAGTCTATTCTTTTAAAGGTTGTACTTTATAATATCTTATTAAATCCATAAAACACTTGTGTAACTTAAAAAAAATATTATTTGAAGTACTTTAAAATGCTACTAAATAATTGATTTGTTATATATAAATCAGTTTTACGTATTAAATATATAAAATGAAGAATCAGACATTATATTTTGAATATAAATTGACCTGTTTTTACGAATATTCCATTTATAAATTGTACATAGTTTTCGTAATATTATAATTTGAATAACTTAATTTAAGACGCTGCATCAACTTATATAATAAAATAATTAATGTTAGTGATATGTTATACTTACTCATTTTATTATTTCGCATTTTATTAACTATATGGGGTATAAATCGACACATTATAGTATCTCTTAAATTATTATCCATATTAAGTTTATCAATTATTCTATAGGAACTATATTATTTAGTCGGCGTTGCGTTGTTTTTCGTTTCAATCAATATATCTTAAATATTAATGAAAATATAATAGTAATAGATACATTATTAACACGCATATAATTAATATCTGTATATTATGTATTTCTTTCGGTTCTATTATATCACTTAATCAGTGTAGCAGTTTTTCTATATAAGTCGGCATAATTAGCTTTACATAAATAAGTATGATATAGATTATATAATATATTACACAACGTCTGTGAGGCAACTATTTTATCCCTTCTCTATGTCCTCTAGGAATTATTTTATAAAATTTAAGTGAATCGGTATATATTTCTATTGTGGTTAATTAATTCCATTTTCAATAATATTTATCTACAATATTCATTAAATTGTCGATAAATAATATTATAGAAGTAGATAAATTATTTGCACGTATATAAAGCATAAAAAACATAATATCTTCTATATCTACGTAAATTAAGTTATTCATACGATTAATGATTCTTTCGTTGCGATTATGCCATTTAAACAGTGTAGCTAATTTTCGAAATACAATTGGATATAAATCGTTAGTACTCACACTTGATAAATAAGTATGATATAGATTATATATATATAACACAATGTCTGTGAGGCAACTATTTTTGGTCCTTCTCTATGTCCTCTAGGGAGTGTTTTATAATATTTAAGTGAATTGGTATA
This sequence comes from Conchocele bisecta, assembly GCA_029237695.1. Lineage (NCBI taxonomy): Eukaryota > Metazoa > Mollusca > Bivalvia > Lucinida > Thyasiridae > Conchocele > Conchocele bisecta. Next base: position 106,664,156 of record CM055271.1, read on the forward strand.
TATTTCTAGTTCTAGTTCTAGTTCTAGTTCTATATCTAGATTAAATAAGTCTTCCATTTAAATTTTCATTTAAATTTTCATTTTTCTTTTCATTTTTCATCTATATAATATATATCTAAAATATTTATTAGATTATATTTAAATAACATTGTAGAAGTAAATAAATTATTTTCACATATATAAAGTATAAAGAACAGAATATCTTCTATATCTACGTAAATTATGTTATTTTTACGATTATTGATTCTTTCGTTACGATTGTGCAACTTTATCAGCTTAGCTACTTTCCGATATAAAGTTGTATATAGGTCGTTATAACTCGCCATTGGCAAATAATTGGAATATAGTTTATATAATATATAACACAATGTCTGTGAGATAACTATTTTAAGACTTTCTCTATTTCCTCTAGCGAATCTTTTATAATATTTAAGTGAACTGTTATATAGTTCTATTTGTAGGTCTAGTTCTAGTTCTAGATTAAATAATTCTTCCATTTTAATTGTTAATAATATATTCATCTAAAATAATCATTACATTTTTTTTAAATAACATTATAGAAGTATATAAATTATTTGCACGTATATAAAGCATAAAAAACAGAATATCTTCTATATCTACGTAAATTAAGTTATTTTTACAATTATTGATTCTTTTGTTGCGATTATGCCACTTTATTAATGTAGCGATTTTTCTATATAAAATGATATATAAATCGTTATAACTAGCCTTAAATAAAAAATTGTGATATCGTTTATATAGTATAAACAACACAACGATCTAGATAAATTAATTATTTTTTATCCTCTCTGGTTCTCTTAGGTGTTATTGTATAATATTTAAGTGAACTGTTATATATTTCTAGTTGAACTAATTCTTCCATTTAATTTTAATTTTGATTTTCATTTTTAATCGATATATATCTAAAATAATCATTACATTTTTTTTAAATAACATTGTAGAAGTATATAAACTATTAGCACGTATATAAAGCATAAAAAACAGAATATCTTCTATATCTACGTAAATTAAGTTATTTTTACAATTATTGATTTTTTCGTTGCGATTATGCCATTTAAACAGTGTAGCTAATTTTCGATATAAAATTTGTATATAAGTCGGCATAATTAGCTTTATATAAATAAGTATGATATATTTTATAGAATATATACAACGTCTGTGAGACAACTATTTTTTTGCCCTTCTCTATATCCTCTAGGGAGTGTTTTATAATATTTAAGTGAATTGGTATATATTTGTAGTTCTAGTGTTCGTTCTATATTAACTAATTCTTCCATTTTAACGATTCATTATTAATTTTCATTTTTAGTGAAAATTAATAATGAATCGTTATATCGTTCTAGTTCTAGTTCTAGTTCTAGTTCTAGTTTTGTTCTAGTTTCTAGTTCTAGTTCTAGTTCTAGTTCTAGTTCTAGTTCTAGTTCTAGTTTTAGTTCTTCCATTTAAATTTTCATGTTTAATAATTATTATATATATCGAAAATATTAAAAATATTAATTAGATTTTGTTTAAATAATTTTGTAGAAGTAGATGAATCATTAGCACGTATATAAAACATAAAGAACATAAAATCATCTATATCTGCGAATATTAAGTTATGTTTACGATTATATGTTCTTTCGTGACGATTATGCCATTTAAATATTGTAGCGATTTGTCGGTATAAAATGTGATATAAGTAAACATAATTAGATTGTACTAAATAATTATTATACAATATATAACACAATGACAGTGAGGCAACTATTTTACAAATTGTACTATTTACCTTAGGAAGTATTTTATAATGTATAATTGCATTATGTTCTATTTTTATATTATTTAATTCATCCATTTTAACGATTCATTATTAATTTTCATTTTTAATAACATATCAGTTTGTTACGATAACGACATTTAAATATTGTAGCAATATAAAAAAAAAAAAATTAAAAAAAAAATTAACATAATGCAATATTTTATATACATTATGTAACACAATGACCGTGAGGCAACTATTTTACAAATTGTACTATTTGTCCTAGTTCTAGTTCAGTTATAGTTATAGTTATAGTTATAGTTTTAAGTCTAGATTAAATAATTCTTCCATTTTAACGATTACGTTTTAAATATTATATTTACGTTTTAAATTATATAATAAAATCACTAGATTAACTTCAAATAATTCTGTAGAAATAGATGAAATGTTTTGCACGTATATAAAACATAAAGGACATAAACTCGTCCAAATCTACGTATATTAAGTTATGTTTACGATTATATGTTCTTTCATGACTATTATGCCATTTAAATAAATATACTGATTTTTTCGGTATAAAATTGAATATAAGTGGGCATAATCAGCTTTTAATAAATAATGTTGATATAGTTTGTACAATATATAACACAATGACCGCGATGAAATTATTTTATAAATTGTACTATTTACCGTAGGAAGTCTATGATAACGTTCTATTTCTTGTTCTAAGGTTAGATTAACCAATTCGTCCATTTTAATTAATAATTAAGTTATTTGAAATAAACAATAGATTGGTTGTAAATAACTTTAGAGAAGTAAATAAATCATTAACACGTATATAAAACATAAAGAACATATAATCCTCAATATTTACGAATATTAAGTTATGTTTATGATTATATATTATTTTGTGGCGATTATGCCATTTAAATATTGTAGCGATTTTTCGGTATAAAATTGAATATAAGTGGGCATAATCAGCTTTTAATAAATAATGTTGATATAGTTTGTACAATATATAACACAATGACCGCGATGAAATTATTTTATAAATTGTTACTATTTACGTAGGAAGTCTATGATAACGTCTATTTCTTGTTCTAAGGTTAAATTAACCAATTCGTCCATTTTAATTAATAATTAAGTTATTTGAAATAAGCAATAGATTGGTTGTAAATAACTTTAGAGAAGTAAATAAATCATTAACACGTATATAAAACATAAAGAACATATAATCCTCAATATTTACGAATATTAAGTTATGTTTATGATTATATATTATTTTGTGGCGATTATGCCATTTAAATATTGTAGCGATTTTTCGGTATATAAATGTGTATAAGTCATTATAATCGGCTTGTAATAAATAATGTTGATATAGATTGTATAATAGAGTAAGCACTGACCGCGATGCAATTATTTTATAAGCTGTACTATTTGCCTTAGGAAATTTATGATAACTTTTAATTGCAATTTCATATCGTTTTAGTTTTAGTTCTACATTATTTAATTCCTCCATTTATTCTAAATTTTCATTTTCATTTATAATAAATATTATCGTCAAATAACACTGTATAAGTAGCTAAATCATTGACACATATATAAAAAATCGTCCATATCTATGTATATTGGCGATTATACCATTTAAATGATGTAGCAGTTTTTCTGTATAATCGGCTTTTAATAATCTTGATATAGTTTGTACAATACAATATATAACTATTTTATAAACTGATCCATATCCAATAGGAACATTTTTATAATGTTTAATTGCTCTATTACATACTTCTATGTTATATTGAATTCTTCCATTTTTAATAAAAAAAAAATATATTCTTTAGTTCATTTTTTCTAGATGTAATAATGGCCGCTATACATTATTTACCGTATGGGTGTTGTGTTTTAAAATATTATATAAATAACACTGTAGAAGTAAATAAATGTTTTACACGTATATAAAGCATAAACATAATACTATCATCTATCCGTTCGTTTCGATTCGATTCGATTCGATTGTGCCATTTTACCAGTGTAGCGATTTTTTATATAAATCGTTATTTAGTACAATTAATTATTACATCTTAATCTATAATGTCGTTTAAAATATTTATATATGTCAAACAATATTCCATAAGTGAAAAAATATACCATATTAATATTATTAACACTTAATAGTAATAATATACATTGATAACTAATAATATTAAAATGACATAAATTTATTGTTGTATTTACGTCCATTTTTATAAGATTGATATAAAGTTCGTTTATAAGATTTACATAGTTTTCTATATAATAACGGTAATAAAGTGTTTTTTTCCGATGATAATAACATATATTGATTTTTTAAATAACATATATATTGTCGTCGTTCCTCTAGAAATAATTTAATATAATATGTTAATTGATTTCTATATACAAAATAGTTATTATATTCTTTAATTTCGTCTGTTATTAACTTATTCATTTTTGTAATTAAATTAAGTACAATGTATAGATTAGGAATAATTTGTCAATATATACATTATGGTCCATAATTATATTAGTACCATTCATTATAAAATCACCACTAAAAAGATGATTTGATACACGCTTTACTTGATTTCGGTAATATAACTGTTTCTTATACGCGTTACATAATTTTCTATATACTACAGTTATCAATATGCATATATCCGCGTGTAATATTTTTAATTGACATTTCATATAATCTAAAACTTGTTTTTTTTCCAATAGATATATTATATCTGAATATGTATTATTATTAGTCCCATTTTTGAACCCCTTAATATATAATTGAACATAATTAATTAATTCAACATGTATTAACTCATTCATTGTTTATTAATATACATATTCAAATATACATCAATATCGATTTAAGTTAAGTTATTAATATACGATATAATATATTCAAATATACATCAACATCAACATCAATATCGATGTTAATTTTAATATCATTCGCTAATAATAAAAAAATCTCCATGAGTGAAAATATCAAATATTATGCGTTTTTTATATTTTACGTACATGTTTATAACGGTATAATAATATCTTTTTATACCATTTACATAGTTGTCTATATAATACAGTAATAGATATTACATTATCAGCAAGTAGTATATTGCGTTGAGTATTTAAAAAAGTTATATTTTCGTTACATACCGATATACAAATTTTATGTGCCGATGTAATTTGTCTATTAATATTTTTTTTTAACACATTAAATTCGTATTTAAGTAAGTTATTCATTATTCAAATAGTTTTATTAATGTATTAAAATAAACGGTAAAGTGGTTATCTAGTTTCATTCTATAAACCACTAAACAATTCGCGATAAGAAATAATTGACACCCATTATCACCGTATTTATGAAATAAATATAATTGTTTTTTAGAACATTTACATAGTCGTCTATATAATAGCGGTAATAAAACGCAGTTATCGCCAAATAATAGGTTATATTGACTTTTCATATAAGAAATCTCCTGTTAAGTGATGCAGTTTTAGCTATTTCACTATATATGTAACATTGTTATTTAAATATTCATTTATACAATATGATAACTCACGTGTTATTGATTTCTCCATATATTAATTTTTCATATATTGTTTAATATTACTATTCAAATGTTGTAAAACTAGATATGAGATCTCATATTTTAACAAAAAAATTAAATGGGAAATAACATTCTATAAATCATTTTATTTATTATAAATAACTCTATAATGCCTCGATTAGGAAAATTAACTTTTGCTAAATATATTATATTAATATAATTATTCAAATCTAATTTATAAAATGAATAACCGTTACGGTTATTTTTATAAGAACAACGTAATATACGTTTAAATGTTTTACACAGTTGTCGATATAATATCATTATTAAAACGTTTATATCCGCTCTTAATATATTACGTTGGGCTTTCATATAATCAATCTTATGTTGAATATTTACGACATATATTTGTATATATATGTTATTTTAAAATTATTAGCAATTAGTTTTCTCCGTAGTTCAATATCCATACCATCTTAATTATCAATTATCAATCTTAATCTTAATCTTAATCTTAATCTTAATCTTCAATAATTGATATTGTACAAATAGTCGATATATATGAATTGAATAGGTATATATTTACTTGATAAATATATTAATTTAACAAAATCATTAATATTTAATATAGAGTGTAAAATAAAATATTATAATTGTGTTTTCTACTAATAGAATATGAATAACGTATATTATTTCTTTTAGTAGTATAATGTAATATAAACTTTAAAGTTTTACACAGTTGGCGATATAATACAGTATTTAAGATATTGTTATCCGATCTTAATATATTACGTTGAAATTTCATATAATCTATAGTATGTTGAATGTACGAGATAATACATTTATTATTAACATTTTCATTTATTGAAAATAATCTATTTGATATTTTATTATCCATAATATAAAAAAATTATTATTATACGGGTACAGGGTTGAATCCGGATCTAATTCCCTTCTATACTTGTACAAATATTAAGTTAATAAAAATGTCATTTAAAGTCTGGGAACGGTAATCTTTATAAGAATAGCGAAATATAAATTTACACAATTGGCGATATAATACAGTCATTAAAATGTTTATATTACGTTGAGTTTTAATATAGTATGTTGAATGTATCTGTATAAAGAATTATAAATTCATTTTTAATTCGTATTTGTATATCCATTTTAAATGTAACTTTATCAAGTAAATATTTGTATAAAATTACTATATTAATCTTATACAAATAATATTTATTTATTATACATAACTCACTACATCGAATGGGTAAATTTCTACTTGATAAATATATTAAGTTAAGGAAATTGTATATATCAAATTTATACCTGTCATTTTGATAATAATAATGTAATAAAAAATTGTGTATAAGAATAACGTATATAAATTTAAACGTTTTACACAGTTGTCTATATAATATTATCATTAAAATGTTTATATCACCTCTTAATATATTACGTTGAGTTTTCATATAATCTATATTATGTTTGAAATGTATGATATATTAATTTTTATTTCTATTATAGTGGTTAACAACTTCAATATCACTTCTTGCGAGTAATCTAATCGTATTTTACTATCCATTATAAATCTGCTGATTATTTATATCCGCGCGTTCAACTTTAATCGAATGGATAAATAACTCAAATTAAAATAAAATGTATACTTGGAATATTTATAAACGCTTTACACAGCTGTCAATATAATATAGCTTTATCGGCTATACATACATTCATATCAAATATATTGAATTGTACGGTTAATATTTCACTAACTTCTTGAATATGTTTTCAATAATATCTAGTATCACGTATAATTTATTATTACCGAATATATATATTAAGTTAATAAAATCATAAATATATAGAATAAAATATAAATGTTTTTAAAAACGGTAACCTTGATAAGAATAATCAAATATATATTTAAATGTTTGACACAGTTGTCGATATAAATAACGGTAACTTAAGATAATGTTATCGACTCGTAGTAAATTACGTTGAGCCTTCATATAATCTATATCATGTTGAATGAACGATATATTTAATTTGTTTTATATATTTCATAATATGATAAATAATCTTTAATAAAATTGTTTTCCGAACCAATTTATTCTCTATTTCCATTATCCATTATATTTTAAATTTAATATTAATCAGATCCGTAATTTCATTATATCAAAAAAATTAAATAAACAGCGCACTACATTGTTTTTCTTTTTCTTTTTGTTTTTGTTTGTACAACCAATTTCTTGCAACGTATTATTTATAATACAAATTTGAACGGTTGTCGATATTTTTATCAGGCTCATAGTATTTCATTTGTACAAATTATTAGATTTCACGTGTATACTATCTATGATAAGGTAATCAAACCATGAAAATCTATTATATAAATCACACCGGTATTGTTGAAAAGAATCTAAATGATTTACACAGTTGGCGATGTTTATACGGTATAAGATAGTTTTATCGATCGTAGTGAATTACGTTGAGCTTTTCATATAAATTCCTATAGTATTTTAAAACGCTACAGATATTTTAATTTTTCTAGATAAATAAATACAATTTTTTTATTTAATGTATAGATTATTCATTTAGTTTAGTTTCATGTTATTTATTATAACATGTAGGGGCGATTTGCCCCATTATGAGGTATAATGTTAATTACTTGATAGATATTGTAGTTAATAAAATCACAACAATCTATTATTTTATATAAATCACACCGGTATTGTTGACAAGAATAACGTAATATTAAATTTAAACGTTACACAGTTGGCGATATATATGGTATCTATATTTTTTATCCGCTCGTTAGTAAATTACGTTGAATTTTTCATATAATCTATATTATTTTGAATGTACGAGATATATAATTTGTTTATATATATTTTAATATAAGTTAATTTTAGTTTTTATTGCAATATCCATTTTTACCTACTATGTTGTATTGTATTGTATTGTATTGTATTGTATTGTATAAATAATAGTGTACATAAATAAAATTACACAGATATTTTATCCGCTCTTAATATATAATATATAGTATTATATTATTTATGTACACTATTATTTCTACCATACAGTAAAAGTCATTACTTAATATATGTGTTAAATTAATAAAATCACATATACAAATTATATTAAATAAACAATTAGAACGGTATTGTTGATAAGAATATCTTAATATAAGTTTAAACGTTTTACATATTTGGCGATATAATACGGTATTTAAGATCTTATTATCCGATCGTATAGATTGCGTTGAGCTTTCATATAATCTATAATATTTTGAACGTACGATAAATATAATTTTGGTATATTATGTTTTCTTTCCTTATTGAAGTGATTCTATTTCTATATCATATCATTTCTTAGTATATTTATAAGGTAGTAGATTATTTATGTACACTATTATTTCTGCTATACTGTTGAGTCATTTTGACTAATATATATGTTAAGTTAATCTAAAATCACCATATACAAATATTTAGTATATAAACAATTATAACGTAAAAGCTATGTAAAATTGTTATAAGAATAACGTTATAATGTAATAAATTTAAACGTTTTACACAGTTGGCGATATAATATTATATTTAAAACACTGTTATCAGCTCGTAGTAAATTACGTTGAGCTTTCATATAATCATAGTATTTTGAAGGTATGATAAATTAAATTTTTTGAAATCTTGTATATTATTAATACAATCTTTTGTTTCAATTAATTGAGCTTTTATTAACATATCCATATCCATAACCATAACTTTACCTAATATGAATTCATTTAGTTTAGTTTAGTTTAGTTTAGTTTTAATATAAATTCAATTATATCCGGATAAACATATTTTAATGTATATACTGTTTATAATAATATTTATCATACTGTTTAAATTCTTATTTAATATATGTGCTAAATCAATAAAATCATAAATATATGTTAAACAATTATAACGGTGTTGTTTATAGGAATAGCGTAATATAAATTTAAACGTTTTACATAGTTGTCTATATATTACGACTTTTAATACCTTCTTATCCGATCGTAGTAAATTACGTTGACCTTTCATATGATTTATTGAATTTTGAATTAGAGAGAGATGTAATTTGTTTATGTCTTTTTTAATACAATTTTTTCTTTCAATTAATTTATTGTGTATTATACTATCCATTTTTATTTCCACAACTTTAAAAAATATAAAAACTCTCTTTCAATAAATTTTTTCCATTATTAATTTAAGAATAATTGACATTATATTTGTATCAGTTCCTCGGATGGGTAAATTTCTACTCGAAATATTTATTTATTAAAATTAAAAAGATCAAATTTATAACGTAAAATTACCTAAACGGTAATGTTTCATACAATAACGAATAGTCTATATTAAATTGAATGCAAGAGACGTTTAATTTATCAGAACTATAGTATATATATTTATTAATATATATGTTAATTTTAATTCAGTTAAAACATTAAAAAAATTAATGTACTAATTATCCATATATTAGTGAATATAAAATGTTAAAGTAAACCATAATATCATAATTTAAGTTTTTACTACAAATCAAAAAAATATACAAAGTTGCGTAAGAACGCTAATTTTAAATATTTTACAATAAATACGACTATATTTATATCGATAATATAATTCTTTTTTGTGATTTTTACACAATTGTCTATATAATAACGCGAATAAAACGTTTTTATCCGCGAATAATAATTTATATTGATTTTTTAGATATATTATATCATTTTTTATGTACAATGGAAATATTTTTGAATAATTATGTTTTTTTAATTCTGTATTATAATCATTAATTGTGAATTTTATTCTGTTATACATTATTTCAGTATTTTTTATCCGATATAATAATAAATTAACGTTTCAAATATATTACATCCAACTTCTCCTTCTCCATCTCCATCTCCATAACAGATATAAATTATGCGAGTTATATTTTATCTCCATGTTGATAAAATATAGACCTTGATTTACTACTTATTAATAGATTATATACCACACTTTTGTCATAATATAAGTTTTTACTATTTAACACGGATAATATACATAATATAGAAATGACATTATTAGATAAATTATAGTGTTTATAATTTAATCTTTTATAAGATTTACATATATTACGATATAATAACGTAAATAAAACATTTCTATCGGCTAGTTTTAAATGATATTGATTTTTTTGATATATAATTTCATTTTGTATTAACCATTGATATCTTAAAAAATTCTTTTTATTATTTACTTCTTTATTAAACTTATCTACTTCATATTTTATTAACACCTCCATGTTTATATTAAATTGATCTATTTCATAAACATAACCATAACCATTTGGTTGAACATTTATATAAATAATAAAATTTACAATGTTTCTGTTTCTCCACCGAGATGTACTATTTTCAAAATTATTTGTATAAACAAATTTGAAAGTATATCATAACATCATAATTATCATAATTCATATTTCTTCTATCTAGCGAATAAATTTCATAATATTTAGTAAAGATATTATAATTATAATTATAATTCATATTTCTTCTATCTAGCGAACAATTTTCAAAATATTTAATAAAGATATTATTAGAAGCTGTAAACAATCTACCATAATCACTAAATAAATCACATTTAATCAATTGTTTATAAGATTTACCCAGTTGTCTATATAATAACGTAAATAAAATGTTTTTATCAGCTAATAGTAATTTATATTGATTTTTAAATATATTATATCATTTTGTAATTTCCATCGAGATATTATATATTTACTCGTTATATTTTTATTATAAAAAATAGATATTTTATTGTTTTATTAATATGTCCATTATATAACGTTAATAAGTATCCTTTAATTTAATACAGTTATTTATTTGACATAAATTTAAATTTAGTTTATATTATTTTATCCATCATATAAAAGATCGAAAAAAATTATAACCTTGTAATTGAAGTTTTTATTTTTTAGTGAGTAAGTATTACATATATAAATAAATGGGATTATATAATAATTTATCATACACATTATATTGATTCATTTGTTTGTTATTAACAATTACATAGTTTACGATAAAATAATGTAAATAAAACCTTTTTATCAGATTTTGATAAATTATATTGAGTTTTCAAATATATATATCATTTTGTAATGACAATAAATATTTTATTACTAACTAGTTCACTATTTAAGTGATGTACTCTAAACGTTATTAACTCCTCCATCATATAAAATATCAAACAAGATTATAACCTTGTAATTTAAGTTGTTCTTTTTTTTTTTTATCGAGTAAGTATTACATATATCAATAAATGGATTATTATGATATAATTTATCGAATACTTGATATAATTTATTATATATAATACTATATTGATTTATTTGTCTATAAGAATTACATAGTTTCCGATAAAATAATGTAAATAAAACTTTTTTATCAGATTTCGATAAATTATATTGAGTTTTCAAATATATATATCATTTTGTAATGCCAATAAATATGTCATATACATTTTATGACTAATTAGTTCTATTTCTTTATTGAAGTGAAACAATCTAATACTTATTAAACCCTCCATCATATAAAAGATCAAACAAGATTATAATATTGTAATTTAAGTTGTTATTTTTTTTTTTTTATCGAGTAAGTATTACATATATTAATAAATGGATTATTATAATTTATCGAATACTTGATATAATTTATTATATATAATACTATATTGATTTATTTGTCTATAAGAATTACATAGTTTCCGATAAAATAATGTAAATAAAACTTTTTTATCAGATTTCGATAAATTATATTGAGTTTTCAAATATATTATATCATTTTGTAATGACAATAAATATGTCATATACATTTTATGACTAATTAGTTCTATTTCTTTATTGAAGCGAAACAATCTAATACTTATTAAACCCTCCATTAGATCAAAAAAAGATTATAATCCTGTAATTTACGTTAGCGAATAAACGTTACTTAGTATAACAATGGAGTTAGAGTTATTGTGCAATTTAAACAGTATATCTTATTAACTTGTTTCATTTGTCTATAAGAATTACATAGTTTCCGATAAAATAATGTCAATAAAAAGTTTTTATCGGCTTTAGATAAGTTATATTGAGTTTTTAAATATATCATTTTGTAATGACAATAGATATTTTTTACAGAGCAATCGATACCTTATTATTTCCTCCATCATATAAAAGATCAAAAAAGATCAAAACCTTGTAATTTAATTTTTTATTATTTATAGAGTAAGTATTACATATATCAATTAATGGATTATCAAATAATTTATCATAGAGTATATCATATATACTATTATATTTATTCATTTGTTTATAAGAATTACATAGTTTACGATAAAATAATGTAAATAAAACTTTTTTATCGGCTTTATATAAGTTATATTGAGTTTTTAAATATATTATATCATTTTGTAATGACATAGATATTTTATATCTTTTTTCTTGAATAGTTCTATATTTAAAATTTACTTAATTTAATCATTATTATTTTATCCATCAGATCGAAAAAGAGTAAAATCCTGTTAATTTATATGTTAGCAAGTAAGTATTATATATTTGTCTAAGGGTAATATATTATGTATGTTGAACAGTCTATAATATACATTACTATAGTGTTTCATTTGTTTGTAAGAATTACATAGTTGGCGATAAAATAAAACTTTTTTATCACATTTAGATAAATATATCTTATATATTTTTGACTGAGTAGCAATCAAAAATCAAAAATCAAAAATCGAAAATCGAAACAGATCAAAAAATAGTAAAATCCTGTAATTTAAGTTTTTCTTTGTTAGCGAGTAAGTATTACTTATTTTAATAAGGGGGTTATTGCGTACTATCCACAGTCTATCAGAAATATTACTATATTGATTCATTTGTCTATAAGAATTACATAGTTTCCGATAAAATAATGTAAATAAAACTTTTTTATCAGATTTCGATAAGTTATATTGAGTTTTCAAATATATTATATCATTTTGTAATGCCAATAAATATCTTATATATTTTTGACTGAATAGTTCTCTATTTAAGTGATTTAATCTAATACTTATTATTTTCTCCATCAGATATAAAACCTTGTAATTTAACAAGTATTACATATATCAATCAATAAATGGATTATTGCAAAGTATAGTATATAACACATATTGGTTCATTTTTTATAACGTTTACGATAAAATAAAACTTTTTTATAACATTTAGATATATATTTGTTGTTAGCTATTTAATTTAATTGAGACGTTATTAACTCCTCCATTATTTAAATAAGTATAACAATATCATAAAATATTGTGTTATATCTACATTTAAATTCTTACAAATTACCGAATAAAGTGGTCCGAGTTTGTAAATAATGTTATGTGATAAATATAGTGTGTTATGGTATTTATTATTAAGATAATATATTTGTTTTTTATACGATCTACATAGTTTACGATAAAAAACTGTAAATAAAATGTCGTTATCGGATAAGAAAACCTTATACTGGGCCTTTAAATATGTTATATCATCTTGTATATTCCATTTAATTATTATATTCGTTTCTTCTTTAAAATTAGTAATATTTGTTTGTATTACAGAATCTATGGTCAAGTACATTTTTTAAAATTTAATATACCTTTTCAAAAAACAGTATATAATCGATATGTGGGTTATTACTTAACGAATACAATAATGGAATTTATTTTTGTATGATTGACGATAATGTTTCTATCGGCTAATACTAAATATTAACGTCATTCATATCTTTATTAACTTATACATTTTCAATTTGAATTTGAATTCAAATACAAATATATTAAAAAAAATATACTAATTAACCATAACCTAATTGTAAATCATATACAACTTTTAAAAACACCCTAACTATGATGTTAAAATTTGTACATCTTTCTATAAGTAATACACCTTTTATACTAATGATTAGTTCATTTAGTTGATTTTTTATTCTACATTTACGTAACCGCCTGAATATATAAATAGAATGTAATTGTTTTTTATAACATCTACACAACTTTCTACATAATACTGGAAATAAAAGTTGTTTATCGGAAAATAGTAATTGATATTGGTTTTTAATATATATTATATCATTTTGTATATAATTTAAAAATATTTTATTAGTACGTGAATAAAACACTGTTGAGTTAAATTGTTTATTTCTTAGTTGTATTATCTTATACATATTAACGATAAATATCACTTATTGTTTAATTAAATTAAATGACATGATTTTGTATGATCTAATATGACTGATATATATGATATAATTGATATATGTGTGTTGTTCACGGTAAGAGTATATAATATTAATTTTAAATTACTGATACATTAAGTATTTTAAACGAGTTATTGAGTCGATTACGACGGTATTTATTTATAATATTCTCTTCTGTAAACTTGACATACCATTCGATTTAATAATGTAAATAAAACGTTTTTATCTGCTGATAACAATTTATATTGGTTTGTTAAATATATTATATCATTTTGTATATAACATTTAAATGTTTTATTGGATTTACGAGTAATATTATAAATAATAATTTTATCTTTTATTAACTTATTCATTTTTAATTAAACTATTCATTTTTATTTAAATTATTCATTTTTTATGATTGGTAAAATCATAATACCATCTATTTTAAATAATACATTTAACCGCATATATTTCTCCATTTTATAATATATAAAACATTAAAGAATAAAATATCCATAATTTTCACGTTTTTAACATTAATACTATAAAATAAACAATCTATATTAAATACGTTATTATATAATTTAAACGGTTTATTAAGTACACGCGTTAATTGATAATAAATAAATAAATCATGTTTATAAGAATTACATAGTTTACGATGTAATAACGTATATAAAACATTTTTATCGGAAAAATAATAAATTATATTGAGTTTTTAAATATATTATATCATTTTTTAAGAAATATACATATAGTTGACTGTGTTTATTCATTAATTGTTCATAATGTAAGTAATCTATGTTCATTTTTATTATTTTATCCATTTTTTAAGAAACTGCTAATTATTGACTACCTACGTTATTTATATTCATTAAAATGAATATTCATTAAAATGAATATTCATTAAAATGAATATTCATTATATTGAATATAAAATATTAAAGAATAAAATATACATAATTTTAATGTTTAGAATACTAGTACTATAAAATAAACAATCTATATAAATACGTTTTTTAGTATACTTTAAACGGTTTATTAAGTATACGCGTAAACTTATAATAAATAGATAAATCATGTTTATAAGAATTACATAGTTTACGATGTAATAATGACAATAATACCCTTTTATCACCCTAATAATAAATTATATTGAGTTTTTAAATATATTATATCATTTTTTATTTTTTACATATATATTTTACTGTTATTATTATTATTAGATAATTGTTCATTTAATTCTGTTATGTTAATTTTTATTCTTCTATCCATTTTATTTTAATTAAAATATCATTAAACAATACCTTTTAATTCATTAAAATATCCATTTTAATTTCATTAAAATATACATAATTTTGCTCAATATAAGTTATTAATATCATATAAATTATTAACTTTATATATATATCTGTTTTGAACACTAGTAATGTATAATAAAATCTCTATATTAAACTTTAAATCATGAAGTTTAAAGATTTTTTCATTTTTACTTATGTATTTATAACTATAATAGAGTTCATTTTTAAAATAATTACATAGTTTTCGATACAATAAAACGTTTTTATCACCTAATAACGAACAATATTGATTTTTAAAATATATGGACAATTTTTTAATTCAAATAATATTTTTTTTTTCCATTGTTTAAGACAATATTTATAATTCAGATCGGCTAATAAATCATCTAAAAAAAATTATATATAAATAAGAAAAATAGGCACTAGTTGTATGATATTATTAACATAAAATATATAAAGAATAAAAATATGTAATAGGCACTAGTTGTATGTTTTTAATATTATTAACATATATACAATCTATATTAAAAATCATATCATACACTTTAAATGTTTTTTTATTTTTATATAACCATTTAGAAATATAATATAATTCTTTTTTATAAAGTATTTACATATGTTACGATATAATAACGTAAATAAAACGCTTTTATCAGCTAATAACGAACAATATTGATATTTTAAATATATTATGTCATTTTTTATAAAATATAAATATTATATCGTTATTAAATAATAGTTCGTTATTATATAAATACATCTTATCTTTTATTATCATCTCCATTTTAATTAGCAACTAATTAGTTAACTAAGCTAATCAGTTTGAATAAAATATCAAAATATACATCCAAATAAAAATATAGATTATTACTATTCAGTATATACAACAAACATTCTATATTAAGTATAGTATCATATACATCACTTTTATCAAATTGACGACTAAATTTAGAACTATAATATATTTCCTTTTTGTAAGATGTGCATAATTTACGAAATAATAATGTAAATAACACGTTTTTATCGGATTTGAACAAATTATATTGACCTTTTATATAAATTATATCATGTTTTAGATTCCATATAATATGTTTATTAACATTAGATTGTATTTCTGAATTAAAATCAGATATTTTTGTTATTATTAATGGTTCCATAATGGTTATATAAGTATTAATTACAAAGTAATATAACAATATGTTTATCTACTGCGTAAAAGTCATTGTGTATGTAAATTTACAAAAAACAGACTTTTCAATTTTTTACCTCATTAACACCAACTTCATATTCAGAAATTTCAACCTAATACTTAATAACTTATTGTACCTTTATCAATACTCATCATCTCACCCTCTCATCAACCTCATCAACTTCAACTTCATCTTCAGAAATTTCACCCTAATAATTAATAACTTATTGTACCTTTTTCCCAGCTTTATCAACTGACTATCAATCTCATCACTACTCAGCATCTCACTCTCACTCTCACTCTTATTCTCACTCTTATTTTCACTCTCGCCCTCACTTATACTAGCACTAATCCTCGCATTTATACTTGTATTTGTTATCGTCTTAACCATTGGTCTCGGCCTCATTGTCCTCGCCCGCGGGCTCATTATTACCCTCGCCCTCGTCATTGTAATTTAAATCAACTATAATAAACTATATAAAGTGTTTTATCGGCTACTAACAACTTATATTTTACTAAAAAACTAATTTCAAATATCATTATTCTTATTATCTAAACCACCATTACTCTCCTCCTCATTATTATCATCATCATCAGTATATGAACTATAAATATAAATATCAGTATCTGACCAATAAATTTATCTATTACCAATATACTTAATTTTAATCCTATCAAAATTATAAATTGAGTTAATATTATTGTAATATGTTTCAGATTTTACAGTTATATTTTTACTACTTAGTATATAAAATTGTTCTAGATTAATATAATCTATTTGCCGGTTAAACTCATTTATTTTCAGGTGAATATATTTACGCGCATTTTTATAAAAATTATATAAGAGTTACATTTTACGATATAATTAACGTCAATAAAACGTTTTTATCTGCTTCTAACAAATTATATTGGGCTTTTAAATCATTGTAATAATTTAAGTTAAGCGTATCTATTATTAAGATAATACAGTTTATCATATATTAACTGTTCCATACTCAATTTATTAAAAAAAAATAATATTAAAATATCCTAATACTCATCATCCTCATCCTCATCATACTCATATTCATCATCATCATACCATATTGAGTTAATAATATTATAATATGTTATAGGTAGTATAGTTATATTTTTTATGTTTTCTATGTAAAAGTATTCTAGATTAATGAAATTATATAGGTCATTTAATTGAGACCACCACAACGTTTTATAAACATAATATAATTGTTTTTTATGATATTGACATATTTGACGATATAATAATGGAAATAAAATACATCGATCATATAATAACAATTTAATATTGGGTTATTAAATATATTATATCATTTATTATAAAATATGTTCTAATTTTATTACTATTATATTTTAATTTTACCGTACTATTATATTCATTTGTTTTCTGTTTTATTAACAATTCCATATCTAATTAATTTTTATACTATAATTTTTGTTTTTCAAATATTATAGTATAAAAATTACAGGTTGATAATATGTTTTCGGTATTATAAGTATGTTATTCAAAATATAATCATTAATAATGATAGAATAGTGATATAATATGCTTTAGGCATCATAAATATATTTTTTTTAATATTTACTACGTATAAGTGTTCTAAAATAAAGAATTTATATATATAACTTTTGTAATTACTCAATTTTTTATAAATATAATATAATTCTTTTTTATAATAATTACATAGTTGACGATATAATAACGGATATAAAAAGCTTGTGTCGGCTAATAACAATTTATATTGAATTTTTAAATATGTTATATCGTTTTTGTAGTAATATTGTATATTTTTATTACAATATTTTAGTTCTCTATAATATTCATTTATCTTTTTATATATTGCAAGTTCCATAGTTATTAAAATGATTTAGATTCAAATTCAAATTCAAATAAACTAAATCACTATTATATTTTACTACGTATAAGTGTTCTAAAATATATAATAGTTAGATAATATTGATATAATACTATTATAATATGATTTAGGCATTATAATTATATTTTTTTTACTATTTACTACGTATAAGTGTTCTAAAATAAATAATTTATATATATAATTTTGTACATAGTATAATTACTCCATTCTTTATAAAAATAATATAATTGTTTTTTATAATGTGAACATAGTTGACGATCTAATAACGTACATAAAATGGTTGTATCGGATATTAACAATTTATATTGGGTTTTTAAATATATTATATCTTTTTTTGTAGTAATAGTGTATAACTTTATTATCATATTTAATTTCATTGATCATGTCATTTATTAACAGTTCCATACTTAATTTAAAAAAATTATTATTAATATGTAATCAAAATATCATAATCATCAAATAATCATCAAAATAATCATCAAAATATCATCATCATCATCATCATACTGATCTTCATACTCAGTACTATAAATTGAGGAAATAGAATTATAATATGTTATAGGTGTTAAATTTAGATTGTTTTTATTTTCTACGTATAAACACTCCAGAGTAATCAAATCACATATATTATTTAAATTCTGGTTACTTGAATATTTATAAATAAAATATAATTCTTTTTTATAAGAATTACATAGTCGACGATATAATAACGTAAATAAAATGCTTTTATCGGCTAATAACGAGATATATTGAAATTTTAAATATATTAGATCATTTTGTACATAATATTGTATAATTTTATCACCATTACCATATTTTTCTCTAAAATAATCATTAATTTTTTGGTTTATTAACAGTTCCATACTTAATTGAAAATTTATTAATTACTCAAATAAATTTTCAAATTATAACTAAAAAATAAAAGGCTTTTCAAACATATTCACCTTCTCCACATCTTCAGTAAATAGTTACATGATCATCATCACCATCACCATTCACTATCACTAAATAGTAAGTAAATAATATCATAATATATCATAGGTAATAAAGTTATATTTTTAGTGTTTACTATAAATAAACAGCCAACATTACATATGTAATGATGTTTATATCTACCATGTCTATACCACAGCAATCTATTCATGTTTATTTTTTTTTTATAACATTGACATAGTTGACGATATAATAATGTAAATAAAACGTGTTTATCTGCTGTTAACAACTTATATTGAGTTTTTAAATATGTTATATTACTATACAAATAATATAAATCAACTTTATTACCATATGTTTCGTTATAATATTCATCGAATTTATCGTTTATTAACGTTTCCATATTTAAAATACCAAATATCTCAAATAATATCCCAAATAATATGCCATAGGTAATAAAGCTATATTATATGTATTTAATACGTATAAACATTCAATATCAATTATATTACATATCCAATCTTTACGTTTATGTTTATACCACCATAATCTATTAATGTTTTGTTTTTTTTTATAACATTGACATAGTTGACGATATAATAACGTAAATAAAACTCTTTTATCGGCTGTTAACAACTTATATTGAGTTTTTAAAACTGTTATATTATTTTGTATGTAATATAATTCAATTGCATTATCAGAATAATTATGTTTTTCGTTATAATATTCATCGAATTTATCCTTTATTAAAGCTTCCATATTTAAATTTAAATTTAAATTTATTTATTTAAAATAACAAATATCCCAAATATCCCAAATAATATCATAATATGTAATAGGTAATAAAGTTATATTATATATATACGTATAAAGATTTTATAGTAATATACTTGATATAAAATCTTTACGTTTATGTTTATACCACCATAATCTATTAATGTTTTGTTTTTGTTTATAACATTGACATAGTTGACGATATAATAACGTAAATAAAACGTGTTTATCGGCTGTTAACAACTTATATTGAGTTTTTAAAACTGTTATATTATTTTGTATGTAATATAATTCAATTGCATTATCATAATAATTATGTTTTTTTCGTATATATTCATCGAATTTATCCTTTATTAAAGCTTCCATATTTAAATTTTAAATTTAAATTCATTTTTTTATTTAAAACACATATCCCAAAATATCCCAAATAATATATAATATGTCATAGGTAATTAAAGTTTTATTATATGTAATTTAATACGTATAAATATTCAGCATCAATTATACTACATATAATTGATATTGCATTTTTACTTTAAACCACAATCTATTAATTTATTTTTTTTTTATAACATTGCATAGTTGACGATATAATAACTAAATAAAACTCTTTTATCGGCTGTTAATTAACTTATATTGAGTTTTTAAATATGTTATATTATTTTGTATGTAATATAATTCAATTGCATTATCAGAATAATTATGTTTTTCGTTATAATATTCATCGAAATTTATCTTTATTAAAGCTTCCATATTTAAAATTTATTTATTAAAAATAACACATAAATAAATATCATAATATGTCATAGTAATAAAGTTTATATATATATTTAATACGTAATAAACATTCAGAGCATCAATATTACATATAAAATTTGTACGTTTATGTTTATACCACCATAATCTATTAATGTTTTGTTTTTGTTTTTTTTATAACATTGACATAGTTGACGATATAATAACGTAAATAACAAGTGTTTATCGGCTGTTAACAACTTATATTGAGTTTTTAAAACTGTTACTATTATTTTGTATGTAATATAATTGAATTGCATTATCAGAATAATTATGTTTTTCGTTATAATATAAAGTTTTCATATTTGTTATTAACGTTTCCATATTGAAATTCAAATTAATTTATTCAAGATTCCAAATAATATGTATATTTTTAGTACGTATAAACATTCAATATCAAGTAGATTACATATAAAACGTTTATGTTTATCATTGACATAGTTGACGATATAATAACGTAAATAACAAGTGTTTATCGGCTGTTAACAACTTATATTGAGTTTTAAAATAAATTACATTATAATATAATTACGGTTTTTATATCTATTATTACGTTTGTCGTTATCATATTTAGGTCGGTTGGCGTTTATTAACGCTTCCATATTTAAATTTAAATTATATTCATAATAGAATTATTTTTGTATTTGTATTTAATATTACGTTTAAAATGTTTATATTTATAACATTGACATAGTTGACGATATAAACCGCGTTCATCGACTAATAATAAGTTATATTTATTTCTTAAATTATTTGGTATTTGATGTAAATTACCATATGTTTTGTTATAATATTCACCTATTTTTTATTAACACTTTTATGTTAAAAATTCAATAAATAATATAAAAAAAACGTAAAGATCGGATAATAATATCATAATATGTCATAGGTAATAAAATTATATTTTTATATATCGTATAAATATTCAATATCAACTATATTATATATAAAACATTTATTCTGTTTACCATGTTTATACCACCACAATCTATTTATCTTGTTTTTATAACATTGACATAGTCGACGATATAGTATTATAAATAACAAGTGTTTATCGGCTGTTAATAACTTATATTGATTTATTAAATAAATTATATTATTTTTGTAGTAATATAAATCAACTCTTCTATTACCATAATAATGATATTTTTCATTATAATATTCAGCTATTTTATTCTTTATTAACGCTTCCATATTTATTATTAACACTTTTATGTTAAAATTCAAATTTATCCAAATAATATATAAAAAAAAACGTGAAGATCGGATAATTTCTTTTATATATAATATAGTTGATATTGAATGTTTATAACTTATTAACGCTTCAATTAACAATAAAAAACCTTCATCCAAATAATATCATAATATTATAATATGTCATAGGTAATAATATTATATTTTTACTATTTAATACGTATAAACATTCAATATCAACTATATTATATATTGCAGTTTTACGTTTAAACCACAATCTATTAATGTTTATCTTGTTTTTATAACATTGACATAGTCGACGATATAGTATTATAAATAACAAAGATCCCAAATATCCCAAATAATATCATAATATGTCATAGGTAATAAAGTTATATTATATATATTTAATACGTATAAAGATTTTATATGTAATATACTTGATATAAAAGATTTATGTTTACCATGTTTTATACCACCACAATCTATTTATCTTGTTTTTATAACATTGACATAGTCGACGATATAGTATTATAAATAACAAGTGTTTATCGGCTGTTAATAAATTATTATTTGATTTATTAAATAAATTATATTATTTTTGTAGTAATATAAATCAACTCTATACCATAATAATGATATTTTTTCATTATAATATTCAGCTATTTTATTCTTTATTAACGCTTCCATATTTATTATTAACACATTTTATGTTAAAATTCAAATTTATCCAAATATATATAAAAAAAAACGTGAAGATCGGATAATTTCTTTTATATATAATATAGTTATTGATATTGAATGTTTATAACTTATTAACGCTTCATACACATAATATTCACAAT
This sequence comes from Conchocele bisecta, assembly GCA_029237695.1. Classification (NCBI taxonomy): domain Eukaryota; kingdom Metazoa; phylum Mollusca; class Bivalvia; order Lucinida; family Thyasiridae; genus Conchocele; species Conchocele bisecta. Next base: position 106,687,651 of record CM055271.1, read on the forward strand.
AATATCATAATATAATAATATTATAATATGTCATAGGTAATAAAATTATATTTTTACTATTTAATACGTATAAACATTCAATATCAACTATATTATATATAAAACATTTATGTTTATCATGTATACAACCACAATCTATTAATGTTTATCTTGTTTTTATAACATTCACATAGTCGACGATATAGTATTATAAATAACAAGTGTTTATCGGCTGTTAATAACTTATATTGATTTATTAAATAAATTATATTATTTTTGTAGTAATATAAATCAACTCTTCTATTACCATAATTATTATATTTTTCATTATAATATTCAGCTATTTTATTCTTTATTAACGCTTCCATATTTTATTATTAACATTTTATGTTAAAATTCAAATTTATCCAAAATAATATATAAAAAAAAACGTGAAGATCGGATAATTTCTTTTATTTTATATAATATAGTTGATATTGAATGTTTATAACTTATTAACGCTTCAATTTAACAATAAAAAACCTTCATCCAAATAATATTCACAATAATATCATAATATGTAATATTATAATATGTCATAGGTAATAAAATTAATATTTTTACTATTTAATACGTATAAACATTCAATATCAACTATATTATATATAAAAGATTTATGTTTACCATGTTTATACCACCACAATCTATTTATCTTATTTTTATAACATTGACATAGTCGACGAGATAGTATTATAAATAACAAGTGTTTATCGGCTGTTAATAACTTATATTGATTTATTAAATAAATTATATTATTTTTGTAGTAATATAAATCAACTCTATTACCATAATAATGATATTTTTCATTATAATATTCAGCTATTTTATTCTTTATTAACGCTTCCATATTTATTATTAACACTTTTATGTTAAAATTCAAATTTATTCATATAATATATAAAAAAAAAACGTGAAGATCGGATAATTTCTTTTATATATAATAGAATGATATTGAATGTTATAACTAATTATTAACGTTAACCTTCAATTTAACAATAAAAAACCTTCATCCAAATAATATCATAATATTATAATATGTCATAGGTAATAAAATTATATTTTTTACTATTTAATACGTATAAACATTCAATATTATATATTGCATTTTTACGTTTAAACCACAATCTATTAATGTTTATCTTGTTTTTATAACATTCACATAGTCGACGATATAGTATTATAAATAACAAGTGTTTATCGGCTGTTAATAACTTATATTGATTTAGTAAATAAATTATATTATTTTTGTAGTAATATAAATCAACTCTTCTATTACCATAATAATGATATTTTTTATGTCCATTATAATTTTTGTTATAATATTCATATTCAGCTATTTTATGCTTTATTAACACTTCCATATTAAAATTAAAATATATCCATAATATGTAATTGAATTGAATTGAATTATATTTGTAGTGTTTTATACATGTAAACAGTCAATATCAACTCTATTACGTTGAAAACATTAACGGAGCCAAAATATCCCAAATAATATTATATGTCATAGGTAATAAAGTATATTTTTATAGTTTAATACGTATAAACATTCAATATCAAGTATATTATATAGAAAATATATTTTTACCACCTATTTATACCACTCAGATCTATTAATTTTTTTAAAACATTTATATAGTTGACGATATAATAACGTAAATAAAATGCGTTTATCGGCTATTAACAAGTTATATTGACTTTTTAAATAAATTATATATATGTAATATAGTTCAATTTCATTTCACTATATATTTTATGTTCAATTTTTTTTCCGTTATAATATTCATCCAGTTCAGCGTTTATTATCGCTTCCATATTAATATTAATTAAGATAACAATTCAATTCAATTCAATTGTCACAAATATCCCAAATATCCCAAATAATATTATAATATGTTACATGTAATAAAGTTATATTTTTAGTATTTAATATGTAAAAACATTCAATATCAGGAATATTACATATAAAATGTTTATTTTTATTTTTATACCACAACAATCTATTAACGTTTATTTTTTTTTTATAACAATTACATAATCGGCGATATAATATAGTAAATGAACTGTGTTTATCGACTAGTAATAAGTTATATTGATTTCTTAAATAAATTATATATTTTGTATGTAATATAATTCAATTTCATTTTTTCAATCCATAATCGTTTTTTTTATTTTTATTTGTATTTTTTTCCTTATAATATTCATATAGTTCGGAGGTTATTAACTCTTCCATATTGAAATTAATTAATTTATTCAAATTATATGTATTGAAGTTATATTCTTAGTGTTATAGTTAACGTAAATAAAATACGTTTATCGGCTATTAATAAGTTATAGTAATTTTTTAAATATTATACAGCCAGTTCGTTGTTTTTGTTTATTAACGCTTTCATATTTAAACGAATTTATCAAATGTTCAAATATGGAATAATGAAGTTAGATTTATTAAAAAAACTTATTCAAGATTCCAAATATTTAAAATATGTTATGTTATTAACGCTTCCATAGTTAATTTGAATTTGAATTTGAATATTTAAATTCATTTATCAAATATATCCCAAATAATATTATAATATGTTAGAGGTAATAAAGTTATATTTTTAGTGTTTAATATATATAAACATTCAATATTCATTATACCATGTTTATACCACAACAATATATTAATGTTTATTTGTTTTTTATAACATTTACATAGTTGACGATATAATACAGTAAATAAAACGCGTATATCGGCGGATAACAAATTATATTGAACCTTTAAATATATTATACTATTTTTTATGTAATATAATTCAATTAAATTATAATAATAATAACAATAATTATATTGTAATTTTTTATGTCTATAACGTTTTTCGTATAAATATTCGTTTATTTTGTCATTTATTAACTCTTCCATATTAAAATTCTAAATAAAACGCGCAGCGCAGAGCAGAGCAGCTGTTAACAACTTATATTTAGTTTTTAAATATGTTATTAGGTTATTTTGTCCTTTATTCAAATGTAAAATTAATTGACATATCCCAAATAATAGTATAATATGTCATAGGTATTAAAGTTATATTTTTATGGTTTAATATGTAGAAACATTCAATATCAAGTAGAGTACATATAATTTTTTTATATCTACCATGATTATACCACCACAATCTATTAACGTTTATTTTTTTTTTATAACATTGACATAGTTGACGATAATATAGTAAATAAAACGCGTCTATCGGATGTTAACAACTTATATTGATTTTTTACATATATTATAATATTTTTTATGTAATATAATTCAATTTCACTATATAATAATTATATGTTTTTAGTTGAAGTCTACTACGTTTTTCGATATAATACTCGGCTAGTTTGTCATTTATTAACTCTTCCATAGTTAATTTGAATTCAACTATGGAAGAGTTAATTTGAATTCAAATTACCACACATTAACTTAATATTAATCATCATACATTAACCGCATATAAAAAATTACATATATTTTGGGTGGTATAGTTATATTTTTAATACTTGCTACATTTAAAATCATATATAATTTTTTTTTACATAGTCGACGATATAATAATGTAAATAACACCCCCCTATCGGCTGTTAACAAATTATATTATTTTCCATGTAATACGGTTTAAATTTATCATTATATTCACGTTTTCTTTCTATATATTCATTAATTAACTGTTCCATATTTTACATAGTTGAATATCTAAATAAAAAATATAACCTTCCTTCATCCCATCCCAATCCAAGTTTTGGTAAATAATGTTTTAGGTAGTATATATTTACTATGTATAAACACTCCATCATAAGTAAGATATAATTTACTTTGCAGTTTATAAACATAATAGAATAGAATAGTTACATTTATTATATTCGGTTACTTTTTTATTTATTAATAGTTCCATAATTTTTAAATATATAATATTAAATATCTAATTCGTGACAAAATTTGGTAAATAAAATCATAATATGCTAGAGGCATTATCTTTATATTTTGTTTAAGATTTACTATGTAGAAAACATTCCACCTTAATAAAATCAGATATATCAATCGGTTGGTTATTATATATGAGCGTTTTTATATAAATATAATAAAATTCTTTTTTATAACATTGATATAGTCGACGATATAATAATGTACATAAAACGCTTCTATCTGCCATTAACAAATTATATTGGGTTTTTTAAATATATTATATTGTTTTTGTTTTTGTAGTATATAATCTATATTAAAATCATATTTTTAAACGTTTATTGACTGTGTTTATATTATATTCATCAACATGTTTTCTTATTAACCATTCCATACTTAATTGGTGCTTTTTTATATATAAAAAAAAAAAATTCAAAAACCATAAATATTAAACATGTCATCAGTATTATAATCATACTCATAATCAGTATAATCAGAAATTATAATCAATATCAGAATCAGAATCAGAATCAGAATCATAATAACAATTATAAATCGGGTGAATAATATCATAGTATGCTAGAGGCATTATCTTTATATTTTTGTTAAGTTGTGACATGGAGTAGCACTCCATATTAATTGAGTTAAATATATAACTGGATTGTTTTATTTATCTTTACGATATTGTATATAAATATCATATGATTCTTTTTTATAACATCTACATAGTCGACGATATAATAACGTACATAAAACGTTTTTATTGCCTAATAACAAATTATATTGAGCTTTTAAATATATTATATTATTGTGGTAGTAATATCAATCTAATATTACTAAAATTATATTTTAAATCTCTATTGACTGTGTTTATGTTATATTCATCAACCCTTTCTCTTATTAACAGTTCCATACTTAATTGAATTGTTACTATTTTTAAAGTACTATTTCAAATTTATTTACAAAAAAATCAATATTAAAAATGTCATCAGATCAGAATCAGAATCAGAATAATCAATATCATCATCAGAATTATAATCATCATCATAATAAATCGGGTAAATAATATTATAATATGCTATAGGCATTATCTTTATATTTTTGTTAAGTTGTGACATGGGGTAGCACTCCATATTAACCGATTTATATATATAATTGTATTTGTTAAATTGTTTATGAAATTGTATATAAATATCATATAATTCTTTTTTATAACATTTACATAGTCTACGATATAATAACGTACATAAAACGTTTTTATCTCCCATTAATAAATTATATTGAGCTTTTAAATATATTATATTATTTTTGTAGTAATATAATCTACAATCACGAAAAGGAGGTTTGAAAGAGTTAATGTGCTTTATATTACATTCATTAATCTTTTTTTTTATTAATAGTTCCATATTTAATTGAATTAAATTAAATTAAATTAAATTAAATTAAATTGTTACTATTTTTAAAGTACTATTTTCAAATTTATTTAAAAAAAAATTCATCAATATTTATAAGGACCAAAATTATCAGTATTATAATCAGTGTCAGTGTCAGTGTCGGTGTCATATTCAGATTTAAAGTCGGCGCCAGTGACAGTTCTATAATAATTATAAATTGGGTAAATATTATTATAATATGTTAGATGCATTATATTTATATTTTGTTTAAGTTGTGACATTGAGTAACACTCCATATTCATATTAACCGATTCAACCAAAACATAATTGTATTTGTTAAATTGTTTATGAAATTGTATATAAATATCATATAATTCTTTTTTATAACATTTACATAGTCGACGATATAATAACGTACATAAAACGTTTTTATCTCCCATTAATAATTATATTGAGTTTGTAAATATATTATATTATTTTTGTAGTAACATAAAACGTTTTTATCTGCCATTAATAACTTATATTGAGTTTGTAAATATATTATATTATTTTTGTAGTAACATACCCTACCATCACGAAAAGTATATTTGAACTCTCTATTAAATTCATCAATCTTTATATTATATTGATCAATCTTTTCTTTCATTAATAGTTCCATACTTAATTGAATTGTTACTATTTTTAAATTAAGTATGGAACTATTTTCAAATTTATTTAAAAAAAAATTCATCAATATCTATAAGGACCAAAATTATCAGTATTATAATCAGTTTCAGTGTCAGTGTCAGTGTCAGTGTCATATTCAGAGTTAAAGTCGGCGCCAGTGACAGTTCTATAATTATAAATTGGGTAAATAATATTATAATATGCTAGAGGCATTATATATATTTTGTTTAAGTTGTGACATTGAGTACACTCCATATTCATATTAACCAATTCAAACAAAACATAATTGTATTTAATTTGTTTATGAAATTGTATATAAATATAATATAATTCTTTTTGATAACATTTACATAGTCGACGATATAATAACGTACATAAAACGTTTTTATCTCCCATTAATAAATTATATTGAGTTTGTAAATATATTATATATTTTTGTGTAGTAACATAACCTACGATTACGAAAAGTATATTTGAAATATCTATTAAATTCATCAATCTTTATATTATATTGATCAATATTATTTTTTATTAATAGTTCCATATTTAATTGAATTATTACTATTTTTAAAGTACTATTTTCAAATTTATTAAAAACAAAATTAAAAACCATAAATATTAAAAATGTCATCAGTATTATCATAATCAGTATCAGTATCATAATCATAATCAGTATCAGTATCAGTATCAGTATCAGTATCAGAATCATAATAATAATTATAAATCGGGTAAATAATATTATAATATGTTAGCGGCATTATCTTTAGATTGTGTTTAAGTTGTGACATGAAGTAACACTCCATATTAACCTGTTCAATATAACTGGATTGTTCAATATGTTACGAGATTGTATATAAATATCATATAATTCTTTTTTATAACATCTACATAGTTTACGATATATTAATGTACATAAAACGTTATTATCGGTTAATAACAACAATTATATTGAGCTTTAAAATATATTATATTATTGTGGTAGTAACATAACCTACCATCACGAAAAGTATATTTTAAATCTCTATTGATTATATTAAATTCATTAATCTTTTTTTTTATTAATAGTTCCATATTTAATTGAATTAAATTAAATTGAATTGAATTGAATTGTTACTATTTTTAAAGTACTATTTTCAAATTTATTTAAAAAAAAAATTAAAATTAAAAACCAATATTCAATACGTCATCAGGATTATACTTATAATCATCATAATAATAATCAGTATCTGAATCATCATCATCATCATCATCACAATTATAAATCGGGTAAATAATATCATAATATGCTAGAGGCATTATATTTATATTTTGTTTAAGTTGTGACATGGAGTAACACTCCATATTAATCGGTTTAAATATATAATTGTATTGGTCAATATGTTTATGAAATTTGATATAAATATCATATTTTTTTTATAACATTGACATAGTCGACGATATAATAAACGTACATAAAACGTTTTTATCTGCTATTAATAAATTATATTGAGTTTGTATATTATATTATTGTGGTAGTAATATAATCTAACAACACTAAAATGATTTTTTAAATCTCTAGTAATCTTTATCTTCATCTTATATTGATCAATCTTTTCTTTTATTAATAGTTCCATACTTAATTTAATTGGTACTATTTTCAAATTTATTTAAAAAAAAATCATCAGTATTTATAAGGACCAAAATCATCAGTATTATAATCAGAATCAGTATCAGAATTATACTTATAATTATAATCAGTGTCAGTATCAGTATCAGTATCAGTATCAGTATCAGTGTCAGTGTCAGTGTCAGTGTTATTGGTAAAACAATAATTATAAATGGGGAAACTAATATTATAATATGTTAGAGGCATTATATTTATATTTTGTTTAAGTTGTGACATTGAGTAGCACTCCATATTAACCGATTCAACCAAAATACAATTGTATTTGTTAATTTGTTTACGAAATTTGTATAAATATAATATAATTCTTTTTTATAACATTTACATAGTTGACGATATAATAACGTACATAAAACGTTTTTATCTCCCATTAATAAATTATATTGAGTTTGTAAATATATTATATTATTTTTGTAGTAACATACCCTACCATCACGAAAAGTATATTTGAACTCTCTATTAAATTCATCAATCTTTATATTATATTGATAAATCTTTTCTTTCATTAATAGTTCCATACTTAATTGAATTGTTACTATTTTCAAATTTATTTAAACAAAAATAATCAATATTTATTTAAACAAAAATCATCAATATTAAAAATTTCATGAGTATCATAATCAAAATTATACTTATAAATAAAATAATCATTGTCAGTGTCATTGTCAGTGTCATTGTCATTGTCAGTGTCAGTGTCAGTGTCAGTGTCAGTATCAGTGTAAATGTCAGTGTCAGTATCAGTATCAGTGTAAAGAGTTATTGGTAAAACAATAATAATAAATCTGGTAAATATTATTATAAATATGTTAGAGGCAATATCTTTATATTTTGTTTAAGTTGTGACATTGAGTAGCACTCCATATTAACCGATTTATATATATAATTGTATTTGTTAAATTGTTTATGAAATTGTATATAAATATCATATAATTCTTTTTTATAACATTTACATAGTCTACGATATAATAACGTACATAAAACGTTTTTATCTGCCATTAATAACTTATATTGAGCTTGTAAATATATTATATTATTTTTGTAGTAACATAACCTACTATCACGAAAAGTATATTTTATATTATATTGATAAATCCTTTCTTTTATTAATAGTTCCATATTTAATTGAATTAAATTAAATTAAATTGTTACTATTTTTAAAGTACTATTTTCAAAATTTATTTAAAATTTAAAAAAAAATCATCAGTATTTATAAGGACCAAAATCATCAGTATTATAATCAGAATCAGAGTCAGAGTCAGAGTCAGAGTCAGAATCAGAGTCAGAGTCAGTATCATAATAATAATAATTATAAATCGGGTAAATAATATTATAATATGCTAGAGGCATTATATTTATATTTTGTTTAATTTGTGACATTAAGTAGCACTCCATATTAACCGATTCAAACAAAATACAATTGTATTTTTAATATATTTACGAAATTTTAGATCAATATCATATAATTCTTTTTTATAACATTTACATAGTCTACGATATAATAACGTACATAAAACGTTTTTATCTGTCATTAATAAATTATATTGAGTTTGTAAATATATTATATTATTTTTGTAGTAACATAACCTACCATCACGAAAAGTATATTTGAAATATCTATTAAATTCATCAATCTTTATATTATATTGATCAATATTTTCTTTCATTAATAGTTCCATACTTAATTGAATTGTTACTATACTGAGCAAAACTAGAAACGTCCCTCCATGTTTAAGGAAAGATTCATCAAAAACCAAAAGGGTTACTTTTAAAAATCAAAATGGAAAAACAAGTTCATTCATTTCTGTATCAAAGCCAATAAATTGCATTTGGATATCTTGTTAAATATTCGAGAGATAACCGGCCAAGGGATCAAAATAAAACTCAGAAATGTGTTACTTAATGTTTAGAGATGGAATTTCAATAAGTAATGTGGCAAATTCAGTAAATCTCGTTAGTACCGAGTGTGGCCAAACCTGTTATTCTCAACAATCGGTGAATCTTTCAGTTTTACGCTTGTATGCCCGTAATCTTCCGTCAGCATGACTAACTGTGAACCGAGATTCATCGGTGAACAAAACTCGGTTCCAGTTCAGATGACGTCGCGCCCATAACAGTCTGGCAGCACGGTGACGTTGGGTCATTATCTGACCAGTGTACGGGCGGCGTGCCCGGATTGGTTGGGCGTTATGACGTAACCGGTTGCGAATGGTCTGCCCTGAAACACCGTATCGCCTAGCGGTCACTGTAGCTGCCAATCGACGTTGACGTAAGTGTGTCAACGTAATGTAACGATCGGCTCTAGCCGTCGTTACACGAGGCCTACCAGGTCGCTGCCGGTCGTGAACAACCCCAGTCTGCTGGTACCGGGCTGCAAGACGATCAATCGTCTTCCGACAGCAACCAAACCGAGTCGCAACCGCTCTGGCGGTCATCCCACCCGCAAGCATCCCAATTGCCTGATTTCGCTCGTTTTCTGAAAGCCGTGGCATATCGAAAACAGTGAAAAGTTTTTTAATTTTCCGAATAGCCCCTATCGCATGAATGGTACGAGATGAACTGAATCACCTTATCGATGACAATTATAGCGTGCACGTGCAAATCAACGTTCCGGTCACTGACCGCTATGTAAACCGTGTGTATCGGCTAAACTCTACACGATCGTATTCTGAACATCGCTATCATATGTTATAGTCACTAGAGTTAAATTTTTAACGTATAAACATTCAATATTAAGTAAATTACATATATCATTTGAATTGGTGTATTTACGTAAATAATATAACATTTACATAGTTGACGATATAATAACGTAAATAAAACGTTATTATTACCTAATAATAATTTATATTGGGTTTGTAAATATAATTTAATTTCATTATATTTTTTTAATATAAGTAAAGATCTTATAGTTAATTAACTGTTCCATATTTAATTTCTCATTTATTCAAATTAGTCTGATAATAATTAATAATCATAATAATGATAATTTTTATTATAATAATCATTATCATTATGATTATTAAACAATATTAAGTAAATAGAATTATGATATGTTTTAGGTGGTATATTTAGATTTTTACTATTTAATACGTATAAACCTTCAATATAAATAACTTATATTTTTCACTGTTGTATCTCATAAAATCATGCCACTGTTCATAAATATAATATTTTTTTTTTGTTATAATATTTACATAGTTTACGATATAATAACGTAAATAAAACGTGTTTATCGGATCTTAACAATTTATGTTGTGTTTTTAAATATATTATAATACTACAACAATAATATAATTTAATTTCATCATTATACTCATATCGTTTTGTTCTATTATATTGAGTGATTTTATTTCTTATTAACAGTTCCATGCTTAATTGTTTTTAAATTATTAAAATATATATATAAATATCATAATAATCATAATATGATTATGATTATGATGATAAATCCATATTGAGTAAATAGATCTATAATAGTTTTAGGTGGTATATTTATATTTTTTTACTATTTAATGCATATAAACCTTCAATATTAAGTAACCTATATTTTTCACGGCTGTATCTCAAATCCCTCCAATCTTCTAAATATAATAATAAAATATAATATTTACATAGTTTACGATATAATAACGTAAATGAAACGTTTTTATCGGATATTAACAATCTATATTGGTTTTTTAAATATATTATATTACTACAAAAATAATATAGTCTAATTTCATCATCATACTCATATCGTTTTGTTCTATTATATTGAGTTATTTTAGTTATTATTACCAGTTCCATGCTAAATTTTTTAAATTATTAAAAAATATATTCAATATGGATTGATAATTATTATTATTATTATCAATCCATATTGAATAGATTTATAATAGTTTACGATATAATAACGTAAATGGAAACGTTTTTATCGGATATTAACAATCTATATTGGGTTTTTAAATATATTACTATACAAATAATATTACCAGTTCCATGCTGAATATATTCAAATTAATAATCATAATAATCTATCAATCATTGATTATTGATAATTCAATCCATATTGACTCAATAGAATTATAATATGTTTTAGGTGGTATATTTAAATTTTTACTATTTAATACGTATAAAAACTTAATTTCAATATTAAGTTAACCTTATATTTTTCACGGCTGTATCTCAAATCCCTCCAATCTTCATAAATATAATAAATTTTTTTTTTTATAATATACACTAGTTTACGATATATAACGTAAATGAAACGTTTTTATCGGATATTAAACAATCGATATTGGGAATTTTTTAAAATTATATTATATTACTACAAAAATAATATAGTCTAATTTCATCATCATACTCATATCGTTTTGTTCTATTAGTGAGTTATTTTAGGTTATTATTAACCGTTCCATGCTTAATTATTAAAAAAAATTATCATCATAATCAATCCATATTAAGTAAATAGATCTTATAATATGTTTTAGGTATTATAATGTTTACATAGTTGACAATATAATAACGTAAATAAACGTCTTTATCGGCTAGTAACAATTTATTATATTACTATAATAATATAATCTCATTTCATCATCATATTCATATTGTATATTATTCATGATAATTAACCTTGTTCCTTTAATTTAATATTACAAATTAATAATCATAATAATCATAATCATGATTATGACTATAATCAACCATATTGCTCAATGAATTATAATATTTTAGGTGATATTTAAATTTTTACTATTTAATACGTATAAAACTTTTCAATTTAATAACCTAATTTTTCACCCTGAACTCAAAGCATACAACCCCTATAATTTTCATAAATATAAAGAATTTTTTTTTATAAGTTTACATAGTTTACGATATAATACGTAATAAAACGTTTTTCGGTATTAACATCATATTTTTGTTTTTTTAAAGGATATTATATTACTATACAAATAATTTATAGTCTAATTTTCATCATACTCATATTTTTTATATTATAGTATTTTAGTTATTATTAACCGTTTCCATGCTTAATTATTAAAAATTATCATAATCAACCATATTAAGTAAATAATCTATAATATGTTTTAGGTATTTAATAATTTACATAGTTACGACAAAATAACGTAAATAAAACGTCCTCTATCTTATAAAATTTATTATAATCTCATTTCATCATCATATTCTATTTTGTATTATATTCATTGATTTTAACCTTATTAACTGTTCCTTGTTTAATTTAATATTCAATAATAATAATAATAATTATTAAATCAATCCATATTGCTCATTTTTTATAATTATATATGTTTTAGTATATTAATACTAGTATACGTATCTTTCAATATTAAGTAACCTATATTTTTCACGGCTGTATCCAAATTCACAATCCCTATAATTTTCATAAATATAATAGAATTTTTTTTTTTTTTATAATGTTTACATAGTTTACGATATAATAAGTAAATAAAACGTTTTTATCGGATATTAACAACTATATTGTTTTTTTAAATATATTATATTACATACAATAATATGTCTAATCTTCATACTAGTTTTTTTATATTATATTGAGTTATTTTAGTTATTATTAACCGTTCCATGCTTAATTATTAAAAAATTCATCATAATCAATCCATATTAAGTAAATAGATCTATAATATGTTTTTAGGATTATAATGTTTATGTTAGACATAAAAAGTAAATAAAACGTCTTTATCGCTATAACATTATAACTCATTTTCACATATTATATTATATTCATTGATTTTAACTCTTATTAACTGTTCCTTGTTTAATTTAATATTAAATTAATAATAATAATAATAATTATAATCTCCATTGACTCAATATAATTATAATTGTTTTAGTATATATTTAAATTTTTCTATTTAATTACTATAAACTTTCAATATTAAGTAACCTATATTTTTCACGGCTGTATCTCATCCCGCCAATTCATAATATAAATTTTTTTTTATATTGTTTCATAGTTTACGTATAATAACGTAAATAAAACGTTTTTATCGGATCTTAACAATCTATATTGTTTTTTTAAATATATTATATTACTATACAAATAATATAGTCTAATTTCATCATACTGATATTGTTTTTTTATATTATATTGAGTTATTTTAGTTATTATTAACCGTTCCATGCTTAATTATTAAAAAATTAATTATCATCATAATCAATCCATATTGAGTAAATAGATCTATAATATGTTTTAGGTATATAATGTTTATATAGTTGACGATATAATAACGTAAATAAACGTCTTTATCGGCTAGTAACAATTTATGTTGTGTAAATATTATATTACTATTAAACTAATATAATCTCATTTCATCATATTCATATTTTGTATTATATTCATTGATATTAACTGTTCCATGCTTAATTTAATATTCAAATTAATAATAATTATAATTATCAACCCATATTGACTCAATAAAATTATAATATGTTTTAGGTAGTATATTTAAATTTTTACTATTTAATACATATAAACGTTCAATATTAAGTAACCTATATTTGTTACGGTTGGTGTTGTTGTGCTTGTAGTGTTCACTGTTATATTTCATACAATCATGCCAATTTTCATAAATATAATAGAATTTTTTTTTATAATATTTACATTGTTGACGATATAATAACGTAAATAAAACGTGTTTATCGGCTATTAATAATTTATGTTGTGTTTTTAAATTTTTAAATATATTATACTACTATTAAAATATAATTTAATTTCATCATCATACTCATATTTTCTTTTTCTATTATATTCATTGATTTTAACTCTTTATTAACGATTCCATGGCTTAATTGTTTAAAATAATAATAATAATAATAATAATAATTATAATAATTATAATTATCAACCCATATTGAGTAAATAGAATTATAATATGTTTTTAGGTATTATATTAAGATTTTTACTATTTAATGCGATATAAACCTTCAATATTAATTAACCTATATTTTTCACGGTTGGTGTTGTTGTGGTTGTAGGGTTCACTGTTATATATATACCTACAATCAATTCTTCATATATATAGAATTTTTTTTTATACTGTTTACATAGTTGACGATATAATAACGTAAATAAAACGTGTTTATCGGCTAGTAACAATTTATGTTGTGTTTTGAAATATATTATATTACTATATAAAATATAATTTAATATCATCATCATCATAATCATATTTTCTTTTTTCTTTTTCTATTATATTGATTAATTTTAGTTATTATTACCCGTTCCATGCTTAATTAATAATAATAATCATAATAATTATGCTTATAAAATCCATATTGAGTAAATAGAATTATAATATGTTTTAGGTATTATATTAAGATTTTTACTATTTAATGCGTATAAACCTTCAATATTAATTAACCTATATTTTTCACGGTTGGTGTCGTTGTAGGGTTCACTGTTATATTTTATAAAATCCCTACAATCTTCTAAATATAATATATTTTTTTTTTATACTGTTTACATAGTTGACGATATAATAACGTAAATAAAAACGTGTTTATCGGCTATTAATAATTTATGTTGTGTTTTGAAATATATTATATTACTTATATTAATAATATAATTTAATTTCATCATCATCATACTCATATTGTTTTTTTTCTATTATATTGATTAATTTTAGTTATTATTACCCGTTCCATGCTTAATTGTTTAAATTATTAAAAAATATATTCAAATTACCTATCAATATAAGTATAAAGTATGGTTATATAAATCCATATTGAGTAAATAGAATTATAATATGTTTTAGGTATTATATTAAGATTGTTACTATTTAATGCGTATAAACCTTCAATATTAATTAACCTATATTTGTCACAGGTTGGCGTCATTGTAGGGTTCACTGTTATATTTCATAAAATACCTATAATCTTCATAAATATAATAGAATTTTTTTTTATACTGTTTACATAGTTGACGATATAATAACGTAAATAAAACGTCTTTATCGGCTAGTAACAATTTATGTTGTGTTTTTAAATATATTATATTACTCTTAAAATAATATAATTTAATATCATCATCATCATACTCATATTGTCTTTTTCTATGATATTCATAGATTTTAAGTCTTATTAACGATTCCATCCTTAATTGTTTAAATTAATATTCAAATTAATAATGATTACAATTATCAATATAAGTATGGTTATAAATCCATATTGAGTAAATAGAATTATAATATGTTTTAGGTATTATATTAAGATTTTTACTATTTAATGCGTAGAAACCTTCAATATTAATTAACTATATTTGTCACAGTTGGTGTCGTTGTAGGGTTCACTGTTATATTTCATAAAATACCTATAATCTTCATATATAATAGAATTTTTTTTTATAATTTTTATATAGTTGACGATATAATAACGTAAATAAAACGTCTTTATCGGCTAGTAACAATTTATGTTGTGTTTTTAAATATATTATATTACTATTAAAATAATATAATTTAATATCATCATCATACTCACATTTTGTTTTTCTATTATATTCATTGATTTTAACTCTTATTAACTGTTCCATGGTTAATTGTTTAATTTAATATATTCAATTATGATTACAATTATCAATCCATAATTGAGTAAATAGAATTATAATATGTTTTAGGTATTATATTAAGATTGTTACTATTTAATGCGTATAAACATTCAATATTAAGTAACATATATTTTTCACGATAGTTGTGGTTGTAGGGTTCACTGTTATATTTCATACAATCATGCCAATCTTTATAAATATAATATAAATTTTTTTTATAATGGTTACATAGTTGACGATATAATAACGTAAATAAAACGTGTTTATCGGCATTAATAATTTATGTTGTGTTTTTAAATATATTATATTACTACAAAAATAATATAATTTAATTTCATCATCATACTCATATTTTCTGTTTCTATTATATTCATCATCATACTCATATTTTCTTCTGTTTCTATTATATTCATTGATTTTAACTCTTATTAACTGTTCCATGCTTAATTGTTTAAATTAATAATCATAATAATGGTAATTATGCTTATAATCATAACGATCATCATAATCAATACATATTGAGTAAATAGATTTATAATATGTTTTAGGTATTATATTAAGATTTTTACTATTTAATATATATAAACCTTCAATATTAAATAACCTATATTTTTCACTTTTGTATCTCATAAAAATTATTCCAATCTTCATAAATATAATAGAATTTATTTTTATAATATTTACATAGTTGACGATATAATAACGTAATTAAAACGTGTTTATCGGATCTTAACAATCTATATTGAAGTAAATATATATTACTACAAAAATAATATAGTCTAATTTTATCATGATACTCATATTGTCTATTATATTCATTGATTTTAAATATTATTATTACCCGTTCCATGCTTAATATATTCAAATTAATAATCATAATAATCATAATCATAATTATGATTATTATTATCAATACATATTGAGTAAATAGATTTATAATATGTTTTAGGTATTATATTAAGATTTTTACTATTTAATGCGTATAAACATTCAATATTAAGTAACATATATTTTTCACGGTTGGTGTTGGTGTGGTTGTAGTGTTCACTGTTATTTTATTTTATAAATCATGCCAATCTTCATAATATAATAGAATTTTTTTTTATACTGTTTACATAGTTGACGATATAATAACGTAAATAAAACGTGTTTATCGGCTAGTAACAATTTATGTTGTGTTTTGAAATATATTATATTACTATTAAAATAATATTAATTTAATTTCTCATACTCATACTCATACTCATATTTTCTGTTTCTATTATATTCATAGATTTTAAGTCTTATTAACGGTTCCATGCTTAATTGTTTAAATTTATTAATAATAATAATAATAATAATTATATAATTAATAATTATCAACCCATATTGAGTAAATAGAATTTATAATATGTTTTAGGTGGTATATTTAAATTTGTACTATTTAATGTGTATAAACATTCAATATTAAGTAATCTATATCTCAAATCCCTACAATCTTCCAAAATATAATAGAATTTTTTTTTTATAATGTTTACATAGTTGACGATATAATAACGTAAATAAAACGTGTTTATCGGCGGGTAGTAACAATTTATATTGTATTTTTAAATATATTATATTACTATTAAAATAATATAATCTAATTTCATCATCATTCTTATATTGTTTTTTTTCTATTATATTCATAGATTTTAAGTCTTATTAACGGTTCCATGCTTAATTGTTTAAATTATTAATAATAAATAATTATAATAATTATAATTATCAACCCATATTGAGTAAATAGAATTATAATATGTTTTAGGTGGTATATTTAAATTTGTACTATTTAATGTGTATAAACATTCAATATTAAGTAATCTATATCTCAAATCCATACAATCTTCCAAAATATAATAGAATTTTTTTTTATAATGTTTACATAGTTGACGATATAATAACGTAAATAAAACGTGTTTATCGGCTAGTAACAATTTATATTGTATTTTTAAATATATTATATTACTATTAAAATAATATAATCTAATTTCATCATCATTCTTATATTGTTTTTTTCTATTATATTCATAGATTTTAAGTCTTATTAACTGTTCCATGCTTAATTTTTTAAATTATTAATAATAATAATAATAATAATTATAATAATCAATCCATATTGAGTAAATAGAATTATAATATGTTTTAGGTGGTATATTTAAATTTGTACTATTTAATGTGTATAAACATTCAATATTAAGTAATCTATATCTCAAATCCATACAATCTTCCAAAATATATTAGAATTTTTTTTTATTAATGTTTACATAGTTGACGATATAATAACGTAAATAAAACGTGTTTATCGGCTAGTAACAATTTATATTGTATTTTTAAATATATTATTATACTATTAAAATAATATAATCTAATTTCATCATCATTCTTATATTGTTTTTTTCTATATATTCATAGATTTTAAGTCTTATTAACTGTTCCAGCTTAATTGTAAATAATAATAATAATCATAATTATGATTATTATAATCAATCCATATTGAGTAAATAGAATTATAATATGTTTTAGGTGGTATATTTAAATTTGTACTATTTAATGTGTATAAACATTCAATATTAAGTAATCTATATCTCAAATCCCTACAATCTTCCAAAATATAATAGATTTTTTTTTTATAATGTTTACATAGTTGACGATATAATAACGTAAATAAAACGTGTTTATCGGCTAGTAACAAGTTATGTTGTATATATATATTACTATATTAATATAATCTAATTTCATCATCATTCTTATATTGTTTTTTTCTATTATATTCAGAGATTTTAAGTCTTATTAACGATTCCATGCTTAATTTTTTAAATTATTAAAATATATATTCAAAATAATATGAGTAAATAGATTTATAATAATATGTTTTAGGTATTTATATTAATATTTATACTATTTAATACGTATACCTTACTTCAATATTAAGTAACCTATATTTTTCACTGTTGTATTTATCCCTGTTATATTTCATAAAATCATGCCAATTTTCATCAATATAATAGAATTTTTGTTTATAATTTTTACATAGTTGACGATATAATAACGTAAATAAAACGTGTTTATCGGCTAGTAACAATTTATATTGTGTTTTTAAATATATTATATTACTACAAAAATAATATAATCTAATTTCATCAGCATCATCATACTCATATCTTCTTTTTCTATTATATTCATTGATTTTAAGTCTTATTAATAGTTTCCATAGTTAATTGTTTAAAATTATTCATATCATATCATATCATATCATATTCATTGATCTTGTCCTTTATTAACAGTTCCATAATTAATAAAAATAAAATACTATCACCATAAATAACATTAATATTATTATATTGTGCACCCCATATCGAGTAAATAGACTTATAATATATTATAGGTAATATAGTTCTGTTTTTACTGCGTATAAGTATTCAAGATTAAGTAATCTATATTCAATATTTAATAAACTATATATTTCATGGTGTATTTACCATAATCGCGCCAATTTTTATAAATATAAAATAATTCTTTTTTATAAGATTTACATAGTTGACGATATAATAACGTAAATGAGACGTATTTATTTCTGCTTTAAAAAAAATGTTTTTTTGTTTTAAATATATTATATTATTTAAACAGTAATATAATTGAATTTCATTACCCCGATAAGTATAAATTATTTTTATATTAAATTTATTTGGCATATGGTTTATTAATCGTTTCATACTTAGTTAAGTTAAATACAAGTATTAATTAAATTTATTTCCAGAGTGAATTATAGGTGTCATAATATGTTATAGTCATTATAGTTACGTTTTAATATTAACCACATATAAATAATCAAATATAACTAAATTAAGTTTATAATTGTCTTTATTATTATCATAACAACGATTATAATAACGCCAATGTTTATACAAATAATATAATTCTTTTTTATAATAGTTACCCATTTTGCGGCATAATAACGTAAATGAAACGCGTTTATCGGCTATTAAGTTATATTGGTTTTTTAAATATATATATTGTTTTCCTGTAATATACAATTTAATTTCATTACCATAATAATTATAAATTATTTTTCTATTAAATTCATTTGCCATATGGTTTATTAATTGTTCCATACTTACATAAAAAACCAATATCATCATCACTATCACCTAAAGAATATCTGTCTATTTTTTATTACCCCAGATCGAGTAAATACAATTATAATATGTTTTAGGTATTATAAATCTATTTCTATTTTTACTATCTATTATGTATAAGTATTCAATATTAAGTATTTTATATTCAATTAACATAAATATATCACTGTTGTGTATATTATAATACCACCAATTTTTATAAATATAATCTAATTCTTTTTTATAATATTTACATAGTTTACGATATAATAACGTAAATAAAACGTTATATCGGCTGTTAACAAGTTATATTGACATTTTGAATATATTATATTATTTAAACAGTAATATAATTGAATTTCATTACCCTGATAAGTATAACTTCTTCTTCTTCTATTATATTCATTTATTTTGTTATTTATTAACAGTTCCATAGTTAATTTTAATTAATAACAAAATAAATTCAAATATTTCCCTCATCACTCTCACTATCACCCTCACTCTCACTCTCACTCTCACTCTCACAACCGTTTTTTATTTTCTCACCACATATTGAGTAAATAGAATTATAATATGTTTTCGGTATTATAAGTCTGTTTTTACTATTTACTACGTATAAGTATTCGAGATTAATTATATATTTATTACTATATAACATATATTTTTTATTGTTGTATATATATAACTATAATCACGCCAATCTTCATAAATATAATATAATTCTTTTTTATAATATTGACATAGTCGACGATATAATAACGTAAATAAAACGTGTTTATCGGCTCTTAACAATTTATGTTGATTTTTTTAAATAAACTATATTATTTATTAAATAATATAATTTAATTTCGTTACCATCATAATCATAATCATAATCATAAATTTTTCTATTATATTTATTGATCTTAGATTTTATTAACAGTTCCATAACTAAAATTTGAGATTTTATTTGATTTGTTCAAGTTATATTAGTCCCATATTGAGTTATATGAGTTATAATATGTTATTATCATTATATTTATATTTTTAATATTTACCACGTATAAATATTCAAGATTAAGTAAATTAGCTTTATACTCATATTTATTACTATATTTATTCCAATCCTTATAAAATATATAATTCTTTTTTATAATATTGACATATTTTACGATATATAACGTAAATAAAACGTATTTATCGGCTCTTAACAGATTATATTGAGTTTTTAAATATATATATATTTTTGCATGTAATATAATTCAATTTTACTATATTCTCTATAATATTCAATTAATTTTATCGTTTATTAACAGTTCCATACTTTTATTTTAGTAAATGGAATTATAATGTATCCCAGATTGAGTAAATGTAATTATATCTATCCCAGATTATCAAATATAAATTACTGTATTATATAAGTAATTTACGATATAATACAGTAAAAAAAAAAACGTGTCTATAGAAGGATATTATTATTAATAATATCCCAGATTGAGAAAATTAATATATAATATGTTAAAGGAAATACAGTTAGATTTTTAATATCTACCAAGTAGAAGTATTCAAGGTTAATTAATTCGCCTATATTATCCGGTTGTTTATGAAATATACGAAAATATTGATAATAATATATTTTCCTTTTTTATAACATTGACATAGTTGACGATATAATACCGTAAATAAATCGTTTCGATCTGCTATTAACAATTTATATTGATTTTTATATATATTTATATTATTTTTTATGTAATAATTTAATTTAATCATAATTATTGTTCTTTTTTAATTCTGTAAAATATCGTATCTTATCTATTATTACCTCTTCCATATTTAATTTGAATATTAAAATTAATTTAGTAAAAGGAATTATAATATTCAATAATTCTAAATCCATGATTTATTTTATTTTCCATCATAAGATTAAAATATAATATTTATGTTTATGTTGTCTATAGTTCTTATATGTATAGCTTTAACACTTATATATGAGTGTTTAATACTAATTGCATTATTACATATATTAAAAATTATTATAAATACTGTTTTTGTTATATAAACGCCAATGTTTATAAAAATAATGTTTTTGTTTTTTATTAAATTTACACAGTTTACGATATAATAACGTAAATAAAATAATATTATCGGATAATAATAAATTATATTTATTTTTCATATATAGTATATCATATTCTAAATACAATAGTCTAAGTTTATTATTTTTGTTTTTTTTTTTCTATATTATATTCAATGATTCTTTTATTTATTGACTTGTTCATATTTTATTTTTAAAATTAATCTTAAAACTTTAACTTTAATTTTACTATAATCTTAACAATATAAGATATTGTAAATGGTACAGTTATATTTTTAATATTTTCAATATATAATATATTTAATACTATATATCATTATAGATAATATATTTATTACCAAATTTACTATAATATCTATAAATATTAATTTTTTCTGTTTTATAAGATTTACATATTTGACGATATAATAATGTAAATAAAACGTTTTTATCGGCTATTAATAAATGATACTGTATTGTCATATATATTATATCATTTTTAATATAACATAATTTAACTTTATTATATGGTTTTTCTATATTATATGTATTGATTTTTTTCTTTATTAACTGTTCCATATCTAATTTGAACATTTATTTTTCAAATTCACTTTCAAATCTTAAACGTTAAAACATGAGTTTTATAATATAAAATGTTATGGGTGGTCAAATTATATTTTAATAAAATGTTTACCAAAACTACGACAACAGTTATAATTATATAATCTTAGTTTATATAAACTAAGATTATTCTTTAATTACGTTTACGTTTACGTTTACGTTTTACGTTTACGTTTACGTTTACGTTTACGTTTACATTTACGTTTACATAGTTGTCAGATTAATGTAAAAAAAAAACTGTTACTTTCAAATGTTAAATATTAGTGTATCTAATATTTTATAAAATGTTATGGTAGTAGATTTATGTTTTTACTATTTACTACGTAAAGTAAACATTTAAAACTAAGTATATTAGTAAAAACAGTATATTTTTTATCTATATCTACCAACATCTATAAATATAATATAATTCTTTTTTATAAGAGTAACCTAGTTTACGATATAATAATGTAAATAAAATGTTTCGATCGGTTAATAATAAATTATTGTTATACTGTAATGATATATATAATATATCATTTTTTAGATAACTCAAAAATATTTTATCATTATATAATTTATTTATATCTAATTTATATATATATATATAAATTAAGCTTATTATTTAATAACTCTTCCATATTTATGTAATTAATTTATTTATTCAAACATACAATTCTCATGCTTATAAATATGTGTATACGTATGCGTATACTACCGAGATATATTTTATGTGACTTATTATAAAATATTATACTCGGTAGTATTATGTTTTTACCGCTTACTATGTAAAGTAAACACTGAAGACTAAATATATATTATATATTATTTCACTTTTTAGTATATATACGCCAATATTTATAAATATAATATAATTCTTTTTTATAAGATTGAGATAGTTTACGATATAATAACGTAAATAAAACGTTTCGATCGGCTAATATTAATATATTATTATGCTGGAATGATATATATAATATATCATTTTTTAGATAACTCAAAAATATTTTATCATTATATGTTTTTTCTCTATAATATAATTTGAGTTTTTTATTTAGTAACACTTCCATAATAACGTTTTACTCTAAATAGATAATCCGAATCCGCCAATATCTATTCAAATAATTATATATGTAGTAACATCATACTGTTCAATATGTTTGTATTTAAAATATTATAATATGTTTTAGTTATTACAGTTAAATTTTTAACACTTAATATGTAGAATAAGCATTTAAGACTATGTACATCATTAAAGATATTAAATTTTTTAGTATATATACGCCACTCTTTATAAATATAATATAAACATTTTTTATAATATTTACCTATTTTGCGACGTAATAACGTAAATAAAACGTTTTGATCGGCTAATAATAAATTAGTAAATGCTTTAAATATTATATCGGTAAGAATATAATATAATCCGGTTTTACTAATCCCGTTTATTTTGTATTATTAACTGGTTCATATTTAATTTAATAACATATTTTTCAAATTCATAATATATATTTCCTAGTAAGTATATTATAAATTTGTATAAATGTTTTTTTGATATTTACATAGTCGACGATATAATACCGTAAATAAAACGTTTATATCGGCGTTTAAAAAAATATATTTATATTGAAAATGTAATATCTCTTCTGTTATTAAATATAATATACATGTTATTTGATCTATATAAGGTGCACGGATCTTTTTTTATTACCAGTTACTAAATAATATTTTAAAATTAAAAAATTAATTTGTTATATATTTCAAACATTATGGATGCTATATATTTATAATTTTTAATACTTACTATATATAATAAGCATTTAATACTAAATGAAGTATAGATATATTTATATATTAATGTTTATAGTAATATAATATTGTTATAAAATTTACATAGTTGACGACATAATAACGTAAATAAAACGTTTTTATCGGATAACATCAACTTATATTGGGTTATCATAAATGATACATGATTATGTATATAATACAAAAACACTTTTTTTACATGTTGTCTATTGTTATAATATACATCTAGTTGATGGTTTATTAACATTTCCATACTAAATTAAATTAATCTAAATAGTGATAGATTTCAAATATTATATGTCCTGTACTTACGTTTTTTAACACTTATTTGATATAATAAACATTTAACACTATTTGTATTATAGATGTTAAACGTTTTATAATGACGCCAATATTTATAAATATAATATAATTGGTTTTTATAAGATTTACATAGTTTACGATATAATAACGTAAATAAAACGTTTTTATCGGCAAATAATAAATTATACTGGGTTGTCATAAATGATAAATCATGTTGTGTATAAGATAAACCCAATAGATTATTACAATTTATTTTCTCTCTTTTTTTATAATATACATCTATTCTTTTGTTTATTTTCTTTCTATCTCTATAATATCTACCTAGTTTTCTGTTTATTAACTGTTCCATACTAAATTATTTAGAAATAGTTATAGATTTCAAACATTTAAGATAAACTGTTTTGAGTAGTTAAGATAAACTGTTTTGAGTAGTTAAGATAAACTGTTTTGAGCAGTTAAGATGAACTGTTTTTATACATGCTAATAATTACTTTTGACGACGTAAATAATTAAATGCACCGTTTACATAACTATTTGAAAATGAAATATTTTTCTAGTACAAATCAAACGCAAATGTGTATAAATACAATCTAATATTATCGGTTAGTTAAAACGAGTTTAGATAAAAGTGTTGTAAATGATATATTTATGTTTAATACACATTTAATGCGAAGTATAAATATTAAATCTATATACACGACAATATTTATAAATACAATATAAGAGTTACATAGTTTACGGCGTAATAAAGTAAATAACACGTTTTTTATCGGCTAATAATAAATATATATCATTTTTTATATAACATCGTTTAAATTTATGAATATATCCATACTAATTTTTAATTAGTTAGTACATATTAAAAAAATAATTTTAATTAGTATAATATATTGTCATTTAAAATATTATAATATATCCATACTAATTTTAATTAGTTATATCATATTAAAAAAATAATTTTAATTATGTATAATATATCATTTAAAATATATAATATGAATTAGGTACTATATTTAAGTTTTTATCACTTAATACGTAAAATAAGCAAAATCTAAGCATATTATCGTAAAGACTACATTATATTTTGACCAACATCTATACATATAATATAATTCCTTTTTATAACAATTACACATTATACGATATAATAATGTAAATGAAATATTTTTATCTGCTGTTAACGAGTTATATTGATTTTTTAAAATATATTATTTTATTTTGTATGTAATACACTGGAATTGCACTAAAATCATGACAATTTGTTTTAATTCTATTATATTCATTGATATTATACTTATTTCAAGTTCCATATTTAATGTAAAACGTTTCGAAAATATTTAAGCTCTTACAATTATGGGTTTATTTAAAATAATATGTATGATATATATGTAGCTGTTGTCTTTAATAATTTTATCGGGTTTATTGTATTTATAAATATTATAGAATTTTTGTTTATAAATGTTACATAGTTGACGATATAATAACGTATTTAAAGCTCTTCTGTCTCCAAATTTAAATTTATATTGAATTATTATATCATTTGTCGTATACATGTAATCAATAATAAAATTATTAATTTTTTTTTCAATATAAAAATCACCGATGACTACACTTAGCATATTAATCACAGTTAATCATTATTATTGTGTAAAATAGACAATAAATGTCTCGTATATTTAAATATATTATTATCAATTTTAAACTTTTAACAGTATAATTACTGGTTCATCTAAAACAAGATGTATTTTATATGTATTTATAATGTTTGAATTATACTTTTATTGGTTTTATTGGTTTTATAAATTTTATAGAATTTGTTTTTATACCATTTACATAGTTGACGATATAATAACGTATTTAAAACGCGTTGGTTACCGTTTTCGTTGTCGTTGTTAACTTTTAATTTAGACTGAATTATTATATCATATTTCGTATACATGTAATCAATATTTAAAAGTTTAAATTGTTTGTTGAGATAAAACTCGTTGATGTAACCTATCTTATCCAGTTCAAGAATACCCCCGTACCCAATTTCCCTGTATATAATTTCCCGATGTACCTCCAGTCTCCTGTCTATGTTCCTTTGGTAAATTCTCCTATCTAGTCCTAACACAAAGTTCCTGTTCATGTTCCTGTTCCTGTTCCTGTTCCTGTTCCTGTTCCTGTTCATGTTCATGTTCATGTTCATGTTCATGTTCTTTTCCTGTTCATGGTCATGGTCATGTTCTCATTCTCATTCTCGTTCACGTTCACGTTATCAATTCTCGTAACTATAATTTACAAATATAGTAGTTATTTATATATAATAGGTTATAGGTACTATATATTATATTTTTAATATTTTGGAAGTATAATAAACACTTTAAACTAATTATACTAGTACACATATTAATAGTATACATACTAAAGATATTATCAAATTTACGATTATATTTAAAAATATAATATAATTGTTTTTTATAACTTTTACATAGTTGACGATATAATAACGTATATAAAATATTTCTATCGCATTTTAACGTATTATACTGTAATTTCATATATTTTATATCATTTTGTATATAATATATTCTAACTTGAAAAATATTTTGGTCTTTTATAAAATCATTGCATTTGATCTGTACAGAGTTTATTAACTTCTCCATAATGTATAGTTTTATATTTAATAATCCATTCAAATATTTTATTAAAATGTAATAGATATGTTTTTAACGTACTAAGTATAAAGTATACACAACATTAATATTGTGTCTACGCTCAAATTTATAAATATAATACTAATTTTGTTAAAAAAAATCATTAAATAAACCTGTTTAAGTCGCATGCATATATTGAACGATCATCTGTATTACCAGTTTAAACACGATATAATAACATATTGTTTATTGTCTATTGTACATGTACATGTTCATGTTCATGTTCATGTTCATGTTCATGTTCATGTTCATGTTCATGTTCATGTTCATGTTCATGTTCATGTTCATGGTCATGTTCATGATCATGTTCATGGTCATGTTCATGGTCATGTTCATGTTCATAGGTCATGTTCATACACGCGCACCTGCACATATTCATGTGCATTTTCATGCACATATTCATGCAGCAATATTCATGTGCATGAAAATGCACATAATCATGTTCATGTTCATATAACAACGTTAGAAAGATATTTGAAAAACATTATTATAATTATCTTTATAGATATCAGTATTAAAGATAATTATAGGTCTATATATAGATAGAGATGTAAATATCTGAATAAACATCGGTATAAATATTTTTTATCTAATATATTGATTTTAAAATATGATAGTTCAATTATATATGGAAATTTAGGTGTTTAACGCTTAAAACTATAATATTTACATAGTTGACGATATAATAACGTAAATAAAACGTTTTTATCGACAAATAATAATTTATACTGATTTTTTAAATATATTTTATTTTCCATGTAAGATTATTGTCATCTATAATATCATAGATTATATCGTTTATTAACACTTCCTCCAAAAATTGATGATGATAGTTAAAATTATAAAATATTTATATAATTCATCTATCCGTTTAAAATACCACAGTAAGTAAAATATTTATATTTTTAATGTTTATAATGTATATAAATATTTGACATTATAAATTAAATCAATAATCTTAAATTTTATACCAGATGTACGATAATATTTATATAAATATATATAATTCTGTTTTATAACATTGACATTGTTTACGATATGATAATGTAAATAAAACGTTACTATCGGCTAATAACAAAATATACATATTTTTTAAATATATTATATTAATTTTCATTTTTCCATCCATATGTTTAATTTTATTTATTGTATTTTTTGTATTTGTATTATTATACTCATAAATTCTAGTATTTATTGACTGTTCCATTATTAATATATAAAAATAAGTAAGGTTTATGTCAAATATAAACTTTTTTTATTCAATTTTATCCACAATATAAAGTAATAAATATATCATAGTAAACAGAAACAGTAGATCTATATAATAATATAAGAGTTGCTTTATTTATTCTTCATCAGATAAATCATATAATATATTAAAATATAACATCATATCAACATTTAAATTGTTAACAGTTATTGAATATAATAAAGATGTTATATTAATAAAATGATTATATAATAATATCACATTGTTTTTATACCGAAATATATAAAAATTTTTTTTATAAGTGTTACATAGTTGTCTATATAATAATGTAAATAAAACGTTTTTATCGGTTCGTAATAGATTACGTTGATATAAATATATTATATCATCACATAAGTCAATACTAAAGTTAGTACGATAATTCATACATATATCGATTTTATTTAGTATTAGTTGATCCATTTAAATAAGGATTAATGGAATAAACAGTTAATACAATATTTAAATTATTTTCTTTAACGCGAATAATATACACCTAATATTATTAATCGTTATATAATTGTATTTATGCGCATAATATATTGTTTTTTATATTATTACATAGTTGACGATAAAATATCGTATAGAACTCGTTTTTATTAACTATATTAAAATACGTTGACCCTTTAAATAAAGTAAATCATGTTGCATTATCAGTAGTTTAAACATATTATAATTGTTTTCAAAAATAATTTTCTGGAAATATATTTCTTGTCTAAAATCTTTTAATTTATTTAATATAATATTATTCATTATAAGTTAATAAAAACGTTATATTGCGAAATTACGTTCATATTTTTAATGTTGATTAAATAAAGTAAACACTTTATATTAATGTTTGTTGTTAAATATAACGATTTATTACATGGATAATAACATTTATAATTATAATATAATTTTCGTTTATAATTATTACATAGTTGTCTATATAATATCGTTAATAAAATTATCCGATCTGCTCGTATAAAATTACGTTGATTTTTCATATAAACTATATTAAGTTGTTCTCGAGATATTTTTAATAAAGATATCCAATAAATAAATTTTGAAATTTAAATTTGAATAAAAAATATTACAATCTATAATCCTTCTATATTATTATATCCATCATATATGAAATATAAATAAGATACTATCAAATGTTATATATTTATTTCAGGAAAACATATTTTAATTTGCAACTTGATTCATTAAAAATGAAATGAAAATAAACTAAACTAAAGATATATCCGTAATAACTATGTTTTTATTTCAAAGAATAAGATTTCCAGTGGATCGGAGCTTTAACCAGACCTACGAATGTTACTCTATGAAAAAACATCGGGAAGACGTGAAGAGTGGTGGTAAAATAATCATGCCTGCGTCTGCACTAGGTATACTATCACGTCTCATCATCCAATACCCGATGTTATTCAGATTACTAACAAGATAACAAAACGGGAATCACACTGTGGTGTAATGGAATTTATTGCGCCCGAGGGTAGTATCTTGATGCCACAATGGATGATGAATAATCTGATGTTATTAAATGGTGATTTAATACAAGTTGAGAGCGTTTCCCTGACTATGGCCACCGTTGTTAAATTTCAACCACAACACATCAACTTCCTTGAAATCCACAATCCAAAGGCCGTCTTAGAAACCCTGTTGAGTACTTTTGCTTGCTTAACCCAAGAAGATATCATCGAATTTAAATATAACGACAATATATATAAGTTGAAGGTTCTGGAATTAAGCCCGAGTTATGCTGTGTCAATTATTGACTGTGACATGATCGTGGAGTTTGCACCACCAGTAGGTTACATAAAACCAGTGGCACCGCCGCCGGAAGAAAAACTAGTAGAAGAAGAAGAACCGGATACATTATTGGCGTTCAGAGGAAAAGGTATCCGGTTAGACGGCAAGAGTAAAAATCTTGAGGCTCCCGCTGTATCGGGAAAAAAACATAAAAGAGGAATCCCTAACTACAAACACAAGAGTGGTAGTATCACATTCATCCGAACACCGAAACCAACCACAGATGTAATATCTGAGGAGGAATCGTTCTCAGCGTTTTCTGGTGAAGGACAAATTTTACAGGAACCAACCACAGATGAGTCAGCGTTTTCTGGTGAAGGACAAATTTTACAGGAACCAATCACAGATGTAACATCTGAGGAGTCAGCGTTTTCTGCGTTTTCTGCGTTTTCTGGTGAAGGACAAATTTTACAGGAACCAATCACAGATGTAACATCTGAGGAGGAGGAATCGTTCTCAGCGTTTTCTGAAACCAACCACAGATGTAACATCTGATCGTAATAATTTTGTTTATTTGAAAGTTTCTAAATAATTTTTTAGATTAAATATTATTAAGTAGTATATCTATATCAACATTTAAATCTGCTGCAAGTGCTGGAATATAAAAAAACATATTAGTTATGATATATTTAGGTATGTTATTTACACCATGACGCGATTTATATTTATAACGTTGACGTATTTGTTTTTTGTAAGCAACACATATTTTTCGATATAATATCGTTAATAAAATATTTTTATCTGATTGTAATAAATTATATTGATTTTTTATATAATCGGCACAAAATTTCAATTCGGTTAAATATATGTTTTTTTTTACTTGAGTATATATATATATCTTGATTATTTTATATAATTAGTAATATATACTAATTTTATTCCTTATTCGATTATTCATCCTTTATTTAATTGTGATAAATTATAACATTTTTTATAATTTATCACAATTAAATTGTAAAAAAATGTTATACTCACTTCATTGGTTAAAAGAGTCGTTTATCGGCATTTAAGTTAAATTAAACATCATACACGCTTTACATAATGTATCGCACGTGTCACGTTCTATATGTTCGTCAAAGTAAATACGGTCCAATTCATAGTCTTTAATATATTTATTTTAACCAATCATTTGTATATATAAGTTAAAATAAATGGTTATTTGAAGTGATATCTATAATTCGTACATTTATATTTATTATGATAAAAAAATAACGAACATAAATATACTGTTGTCTATTATTATAAATACAAATCTAAGCGGTATCGTAAAACAAATTTAAATTTCTCATATTCTTCGCAGCATTTGATATTTGTCTCAGTAATAAAATATTAGATATAGTACGATAATCGTAATTTACATTTTTTTTTTGTATCATTAATGTAATACTTAGAAATATTATTTTTAATAATAGCTTACATTTGTTATCAACTTATTATTCATCAACAGATATATTATATTATCTAGTAAGTTATTATCAATTGTTAAATTAATTATAAATTTAATCGACAAATTATTATAATCATAATAAACACTTTTATAATTCCTTTCTTTTTTCAGTCGATAATTAGCGATAGCTGCTAAATTTCTACGCACTAAGTTCAGTAATACGTTACTATATGATTTGTATAGTTTTCTCTGGTATATATAATATAAAATATTATATTCAGAAATCGATAAATAACATTTAATTTTGTCTGGAATAAATGTGTAATTGCGACGTTTATAATCTTTTAATATAGAATTATATAATATTAGTTCACTATTTATTATTTTATCCATTTTTAAAATACGGTTTTAATCATTAAATTGTTTTTATGGTTAAAAATATTGAATTTTCATTTTTATAAAAATTGAATCGAGAAATAAATAAATATTGAATCGATATAAATCTAATATTTAACAATGGCTGTTAATATACATTTAATCGTATTCGTATTAACCTTTGTGGTTGTATGTGGGTCACTTAAATTACCTAGTGAATGTAATAAACCTAGAAAAATACCACACACGGTTATTGATTGGAATCCCTCATGGGGGGGAATAAATCCAGCACATAATACTGTTATACAGTATGAGTGTAAAACCACTTACAAAATGAGGAATAATTACAACGGTACATATACATGTATTAATGGAACATGGACCCCACCTATTAATAATATGAATTGTTATCATTATTGTGGTTATGTAAAACCACCAATTAATGGGTATTTAAAAAATGAGGTAGATTACACTGTAGGAAGTCACATGGTATTTCAATGTAATAAAGGATATAAAATGATAACATCAATTACTTCTGGAAGAGATTTAATTTGTAGACAGGATTTACATTGGATGCCAAGTACTGCCCCACTATGTAAAATTAAAACATGTCCAGATTTTGGTGATATTAGTCATGGATATACGAATTTGATTAGTAGTATAAATAATATTAGAAATGAGTATGGAAGTGTAATTCAAGTACATTGTGATAATGATTACATTGTTAACGGTAATATTATAATAAAGTGTAATGAAAATGGACAATGGACAAAAAAACCAACTTGTTCTAGAGTTAAATGCGGTAAATATCCAGGATTAAAATCTAGCTGCATAACTCAAAGTTTTTTTGAAAAACAACTATCATTACTATATTTCATTTGTAATGTTGACCATACAACATACACTGGACCAATTATGGATGGTGTAGTATGTACTAAAAAATGGTTGGAGTAATGAGTCAATGGCATGTTACTGCGATTGTTATATACCTAAAGATCCGTTAATTACATTTAAAAATGTTGATTCTAACGGTTACATTAAACATGGTGAAACATTATTTTGGGAATGTAATAATGGTGATACAAATATTATAGATAACACTCATATAAGCGACTTTAACTATTGTTATGATGGAAATATAACATTATTATCAAATTGCACGGTGTCGATGTCGATGTCGAATATAACATCTAATACAACATCTAATACGACATTTACACCAATATTTATAGCGGAAACATCAACATCAACTGTTATAAATTGGGAATATAATTATATTATAGTGATAATAGTTTTAGTAATAGCACTGGCAACTTTTATTATTATAGTAATTATAAAGTTTATACTACCACAAAGGAAAAAAAAACGTCTTGGGTTATATAAGGCAGTACGTAGTAATAGTACTCTTACTCGTGCTAGTGTCGATGGACCTATTTATACTGCACCATCTAAGCGTAGTCAACTTGTATAATTTATACAAATTTAAGACCGTTAAACGGTTAAATTTGTATTTTTTTTTACGAAACATCTTTTATTAGAAATTTATATACATCAATATCTATTGTTAAATTATCTCCAATTAGAAACGAAAAATGTTCCGATTTATTCTTGTTATATTCTAGTAAACGTAATAAAACTCGTTCATTTCTTATTTGATATTTACTTATATTAGCTAATTTCCTATAATATAGATAACATTTTATTATCCATTTTAAGCATTTTACTCTGATATATGTAATATATTATTAATTAATACTGAACGACTTATATAGTTTAATAGTTAACGATCGTGGAATTAATATGTCGTGTATATGATTTAAATATTGTATATTATTAAAATATTTATATTCATTATTTATTTTCTCACTAATATTCATCTTTATGATATTTTTATATTATGTTCATGTTCATTATTATAGTTTAATTTGTTTATTATCCCAATAAGTTATTATTTTATATTCAAGAATGAATCAAAAAATATATTTCAAAATGTTTTCTAACATTTTATGTTGATACCGGTATTAATCTAATCATACTACTCCATTAAGATTAATGCGTATTTTTACACATCATTAATTGTAATATAAAAAAATAAAAAAAATATAATTAACACACCGAATCTACGGGTTTATATTCGATCGAATGCATTCCATATGGTGCTGTATTATATAAATTCATACATATTTGTATTATATTTATACAAATACTAGTAACTATCAATAACATTGTTAGTAGTGATAACAATGTTATAAACGTATAATTGTTACTATAATCAATTGCTAATATTTTTTCATCAATTGCTAATATTTTTTCTGCTTTTTCTGGATATATTAATATAAAACATTGCAATATTAGAAATAACAAACATGTTATATTTAAACAGATTGTACATAATGATAGTCTTTTAATGTTCATTTTGACGATTTAAGATTTACGAATTAAGATTTTATCTTGATAATAATACTTATTCAATTTTAAGTATTATTATCAAGATAATACCCAATAAAAGTAGTGTTCAACACATATAATATTTCGGACAAATATTTATTTATTATACTAACGCAATGGAATTGAATTAAATTGATCGGTGTATTATATATTAATTCAAATTTATAAAAACAGTTGTGCCATTTGTATAACTACCACTATTAACCCCCCTACTATTAACGTTATTTCTATAATGAAAACAATAATAGTGCAATATATTTCTACAGTTTCAATAGATATTTTACTAACATTTTTATTATTATTTATACTAACATCTGTTATATTATCAGTTATATTGTTGTTTATACTAACATCTGTTATACTATCGTTTATAATATCATCTTTAATATCATCTATAATATCATTTCTAATATCAGCTGTTATATTATTAACGGTTGTTATATCATTATAATCAGTTATTAACTTCTCATTATTCTCATTCTCATTCTCATTCTCAGCTATACTATGGCAAATATTATTACTGATGTTTTCGCGAATATATAAATCTTCTATATGTTTTTGTTTTAAATAATAATATATATAACGCTACGAATAGAATGATTGCTAAACAAATTAGTATGATTTAATTTAGTAACGGTTAATGTTTGATATGATATAGATATAGATATAATAAATATATACTTATCAATATTATATTGATAAGTATAATATTTATTAAATAATATTTAATTTTCATATTAATAAGATGGTAATTCTATTGAGTAAATTGGTGGGGGATTTAATTCTGATGGCCGCAGTGGTGCTGTTCGTGAGTAAGTAGGTGGATTATTGCTTAAATTCAAAATATTGTTAGAATAATATTTATAATCAACAATTGTTACTAATGTTATAATCAGTGAAATAATAGACGCACATAAGACTATCCACGCTGAAGTTGGAATATAAATAGTTCCTTTATTATGTGCGTATTTAGAATAATAACTAATTATTATAATAATATCTATAATAATAACTATAATAATTAAAGATAATATTTTATTCATATACGTAATAAACGTTGATCCCATGGTGATTATACTACTAATTCAATCTTAAAATATACATAATAAACGTTGATCCCATGGTTATTATAATACTGATTCAATCTTAAAAAATAATTAAATATTTTATTCGGTATAAGAAGGAAGGGTAGTATGTTCGGTATAAGAAGGAGGGGTAGTATGTTCTGTATAAGAAGGAGGGGTAATATAATTATATTCTAAATTATTATTTTCAATTGTTATTATTCCGATAACAAGAACTATTGAGATAATTGTAGTAACTATTGTCATGATTAATGATTTATTGTTATAGAACAAGAAATCATTATAATTAAATAATGTAAGTATTTTTATAAGGTTTATAAATAACATTATCGACAATATAAATAATACCACATCGAGGTAATTTTGAGAACGATAATGCATGTTAATGATATCTATTTAAATCAATTATTAATTATCAATTATTGATTATCAATTATTGATTATCGATAATCAATTATCGATTTAAATTTCTATATATGGTGGAGGTGGGTCATTGTCAACTTCATTATATGGTGGTAGTTGTATACTTTGATTCACTTGTTGTCTTCTACTATTATTGTCATTGTCGATGTCGATGTCGATGTTTATTTGTTTATTAAAGTAAGTTTTAATCAATAAATGGATATAAATGCTCAAACATATAGATATTCCCAAAATGCACCAAATAAATATTATTATTGAAAATAATTCTGAATCTGTGTAAATTATTAGTAATATAGAGATCATACTAATAATCAACAATATTAATAGTCCTGATATAATAACATTTCTAGACTCCATTTTAAATCAATATAATCGTATAAATATTATCAAATTTGATAATATTTAAATCATATCATTAGTGCCACAAGTATATCTATCAGTTTACTTTCATCCACACCGTATTATTCAAGTATGAAGGATACATATTTGGTGATTGGTGGGGGGTGTTGTGTGCTGTATTTGGTGTATCTGTGATACTTGCTGTATTGTTCATCCTTATTTTTAATAATAATGAAGATATAAATTATAAATGCGATATTTTCGATAATGTTAGGGATTACGCTTGCATTCATTATATTAGTGATAACCATATGTATAATAGTAATAATCAATATTATATTCCCGATAAAATACAAAAATACAAGTAGTGAAACTACTACTGCTAATTGTTCTACAGGAAATGGGCTATTATATACGCGAAATAGTTCGATTATTAATTTAAATGATTCTGATTATGAAGAAACATGTAGATGTTCAAGAACGTGTAGATGTTCAAGAAAATTTACATTTACATGACCAAGAACAAGCTTATATAGATATTCAAGAAGAAACTTATGTAAATGGTCAAAAAGAAGTTTATATAGATGATGACCCCACCCCCCGCATATCCAGGAATATGAATATAATACCTTTTTTTTACACACATTCTAACTAATTTTTCCATATTATTTAATAGGTTTTTTTATGTTATTATTTATATTTACTTTCATATTAGTATTACTATGACTATGTATTAAAGTACTTATTTCAATTATATCGGCTACAACTAATTCTAGCGATGGTAGTATGGTAGGGTGTACGCGATCCATAATTTTATTAGATGAACGTAAACATGAGCTTATAATGATAATCATGAGAATTGAAACAATTATCACTGTAACAATTCCTATTAATATACCACCTACAAATGGTGGTATACAAAAAGATTTATCATCATCAATAATAAGTGACAAATAAAACGATCCCAGAATAGTTAATATTATCAACAAAGTACCTCCCACTGAAATTATAAAAGACTTCATTTTTAAAATAAAAGTATTAATTCAATTTTAAAAATGAAGTCTTTTATAACAATTCTATGCTGCATATAGAAGTTCTAGATGAAAAAATATACCCTTATCGAGAAAGCTTTTAGCAGTGATTTCTTGTATATTATTCTTGTATTTATACAGCTTTATATCTTGATTATTAAATATTTTTTCGAACATTTTTCATGACAATATTAAAATTTAATAAACACCCTTTCGGATTTTCCAATAATAATACTCCGTCTTTTTGTGGGTTTGAATCATCACATAGAACTACACTAGCGTATTTACATATAGGAAAATCCTTGTATGGAGTATTGAAATTAAATGTCGTTTCTAGTTTAAATTTTTTTCCATACTCACCATCACCCTCTATAAATAGTACCATACCAGAATACATCCATAAATTTTCTAATAATGGAAACGTAAGATCATAATCGATAAAAACATCCCTGTGATCCTCAATATTAAATATATTATTTACCTTTCGTTTAAACTTTTTTATGGTTAATTGACCATATCCGTGCGGGTTTTCTAAAAGTATTGTAGCATATTTATTACTACCGCCCATATGAACGTTTATATACCGACAATTTATCATGATATATTAATTAATTTAAACAATTAAATCATTAAAATCATTAGTACGATAAACATCATACATATGGTGAAAAGTGATTTAATAATAATATTCTGTAAACAATCATAGTTGAACTCAACGTTAAATAGCGACAAGAAATAACAACTTAACAAAATCATTAACGATAACACCGTTAAAAAAGCCACACTATTCATGATTAATATATAATGAATGTGCTTCAAATTTAAATTTCATAATAACAGTAAATCATTTTTTTTATTAAATTTGATTTGTTTTTATTAGAATTAAACTGTAAATAATGGATTGCTGTTATTTAAATATTAAAATGGGTAATGGTAATAATGTTAATGATTGTGTTATTTTATTAAATAATCCACCCAATATGAACACAATCTCCACATCTACACTTTTAAATCGATGTCATACTATTTTCGATATTTCTTTATTACATATGCGCAACATATTTGCCGACCACAATTTTACTAAACCTATATTTGATAATTTTCACAATCATGGAGGTGAAACTTTATTTATTCCTGGAAAACATGGTGTTAATGTACCGATAAATTACAAGATTAAAAGGGTTTTTTGGCGACCAGAACCAATATGTGGATACGTGAGGGTTCAGTTTAATAGTCATCGTAATCATCCTTGCCATCGCAATCGTATTCAAAATCATGCTATATTATTATTGGAAAATCCTCGCAGTAATATATTTGACGTTAATAATTTGATAACTCAAACGAAAGCATTTTTTATTTATAATTATATTAATTTCTACAAGTATGAGCTACATTTATACAAAGATATAGATCTTACGGAAAAAATAAGTAACTCAACATTCCCTAATGGTATTATGGAATTAAATAAATTAACTATATATACAAATTATATATTTCCATCTAATCACCAAATGCTGGATAAAAATTTACCACTAGAATCAGAATCAGAATCAGAATCAGAACCAGAACCAGAACCAAAACCAAAATCAAAACCAGAACCAGAACCAAAACCAAAATCAAAACCAAGCATACAATGGATACTTAAATAAGTATAAAAATGAAATGAATAATCAATATTAAATAATAATCATGAATTGCGGATATATTAATATTCATATGGGCGGCACTACATCTCCTCGGGGTGTTCTTATTATGGCTACCAAACACTAAAAAAAAGGGAAAAAATTAAAGTTGTTGACATAAAAACTGGTATAAATGAACTATTTGGAACAACAACACCGGAAAATATATATACCAATGTTAAATTAACTAAACTGATAAAAAAGAATATTGGTAAATATAACCATAAAACATTATATTGTCCTGGTCCTGGTCCTGGTCTGGATGATAACATAATATATAAGACATCACTCGTAAAGAATGACTTACCGATATGTAAATTTGCACAAATTAAAAACCCAGGAGTAAAAACTGGTATAATAATGTTGGAAAATCCTGAAGGTAATATTTTTACATATCAAGAATTAAAAAATTGTTCTCAAAAATTGTTTAAAGATAATACTATAAAAATGTATACAACGAAAGATTTGATTTATCCGTTGAAATAACGGATACATGTGATATAGCCTCTTTACACCGTACAACTATATATATTAATTAAATTTGATTGTTTAAGTATTAAATTACATGATGGATAATTTAGAAGAAAATTGCATTTATTATATAAATGTCCAAATGGCGGAAATAATGGTCCTAAAGGGTCAATATTATTAGGTCCATTAGGTATTAAGAGAAAAACATCATTTTTACATTATAAAATAAAATTATTATTTGGATTTACGTTTTTTAATATATATAAAGATAAAGATAATATAGAGAATTTATAGCTACAGATTCATTACACCAATATCACTCTAAAACGCTTTATATACCAAATCTTTTTGGCGACTCTGTTTTAACTATAGGTTACATGGAATCCCGGTTTCCGGTTTGTAGACCTACTAGAGTAATACAATATTCACAATACAATCTGCGGTTTGGAACGATATTCATAGAAAACCCAACTGGAACATTTATTACATATTCACAATTAATAGATAAAGCTTGTAGATTATTTCATATTCCGAATTTAAAATTATATCGTGATAATGAGTTAAAAATTGAGATAACTAATCGAGATAGTTTAAAAAATATATATGAGATATATGTTACTTTAACTAATTAAATTTGAATATATTATTTTTTAATGATCTACTATAAAAATGGCCCTCAAAATGCCGTATAATACGGAAGACGATTGTAAATATATTAACATCCAAGTTGGAGGGTTTTTAGGAGACTGTGGTACAATATTTATTGAAAATCCAAAGGGTTTGTTTAAGTTATCATTTACGTGTTTAAATAAACACATTCAAAAAATATTTAATCGTCGCATTGTATCTATAATAAGCAATAAAAAAGAAGTTAATATGAACTTAATACAGACTAAATATCACATATTTATTGATCCACAATTAACTAAACCATTGATATACAATAATGAATATGATTGTGTAAATTATGCTGGTAAAACCTTATATATTTCAGATATTAATGGTACATCTGTAAATAGTCTGAGATATAAATGCCATACTGCACCATTATGTGGGTGGGTTAAAGTTATTCAAAAAACTAGTTTTAATACGTTAAGTGGAGTATTAATATTAGAAAATCCTAAAGGTTGTCTCATTAAATTGGATAAGCTAATGCAAAACGCCAAAGAACTGTTTTTAGATCCAAATATTACATTTTATTGGGATGAGGATTTAAAATATATAATAGATATAAGTAATTTTATTTCATTTTATGGTATTCAATCATTGTGTGGTATAACTATGTACGCGTCTAATCCAGTCGATGAATATATAGTTATTGATACAACAAAACACTGCTATAATGAAATAATAAAGACAATGAATGAAGAAGAACTATTATAATAATAGTATAGATTAGATTAGATTAGATTAGATTAGATTAGATTTGAATTTATTTTTTTAAATTAATACTTAATAATTGATACTTAATACTTGATACTTGATACTTAATGCTTGATACTTGATAATCTATACTAGCTACTTGATACTCGCAAAAATGAAAACCACAGTAAAAACGGCAGTTAAACCCGCAGTTAAAACCACAGTTAAAGAGGACGTTAAAATTACAGTAAAAACGACAGTGGAAGTTACAGTGAAAAATCCAGTTAAAACTAAACATAGTTACAACGATTCTGAAGGATTGGACATTCTAGGATGGAAACATGTAGATGATAGAAATTACTATATAAAGAATAACCCTAATATTGGTATTAAATATATAAACTTTCAAATTGGTGGATTTAATGGTCGAACAGGAACGTTGTTATTAAATAAACCAGAAAATAATATAGACTTTATAACGTTAAACTTACAAGAAGAAATAGACGAAATATTCGGACTAAAAAATTGTAAATATTACGCCGACCCTGAATTAAAACAACAGATCATATATAATGGCGATAGGAGTTTATACTTTTATTCTGGTGATACATGGTACATTCCCGGCCCAAATGGTGCTCCCATTATAAGACAGAACACACACCCACTCAAAAATGTAGAGGGTCCAATCTGTCGCTGGGTAAGATTGGTTCAACATCATAATTCCAATATGTGGATAATTACAACTGATGCTGTATTGTTGGAAAATCCTAAGGGTAACGAGTTTACGTGGGATAAAGTATTAGCTGGCGCTCGAAAAACATTCAAGAACCAGAATTTAAAAATATATTGGGATCCGGAATTAACAAAAGAGATTGATTTAACTAATGGATATCCTGTAGAGTTAAGTAAAATACAAGTATTTGTTACTCCATCATAGTTTTTTTTTAAATTTGATTATATAATATATTATAAAAAAGATGTTTTGCGACTATATTAATGTTAAAATGGGCGGTTATGAGGGACCAGCAATTACTGTTATATTGGGATCACCAAGAGAACATGCTAATCCAATTAGATATACTATTGACTCATTTACGGCCCATATAAATAAACTGTTTAAGATTGATAATTTCCGTACTATTTATGTTGATACGGAAATGACCAAGAAGTTAGAAGACAATAAACGGTATTATCGTGGAGGGGCTACGCTATATATACCGGGTCCGGATGGTGAACCGATTGATAAAAAAACATCAACACTTTCAAAAAAACCAAAATGTCATGTAACGATAGTAGAACACCATCTAGATACAGATACAGATGAAAATACAGATGAAGATACAGATGAAGCTGAAGCTGGAGCTGAAGCTAAAGCTGGAGCTGGAGCACTGGCATCAAGGTTAAACCTATGGCAACAACATGGGAATAGTGATGATAATATATACAACGCCTATTATGCGTGTGTGTTGATAGAAAGCCCTGTTGGTCACTACCTAACTTGGGATAAAATTCTGTTATCAGCAAAAGAAATACTATGTGATAACTCGTTGAGGTTGTTCACTGATAAGAATATGA
Organism: Conchocele bisecta; assembly: GCA_029237695.1. NCBI lineage: Eukaryota > Metazoa > Mollusca > Bivalvia > Lucinida > Thyasiridae > Conchocele > Conchocele bisecta. The sequence goes on from CM055271.1 coordinate 106,730,695, forward strand.
GTGTTGAAGTAACGAAAAATGGTCCAGATTTATCTTTTGCGGATAAACTTGTATTGTTTTCAAAACGGTCGCCTAATGCTGTTGATTTGATCGAAACCGGTAACTTCTGCTTCGATATTTAATCATTTTTTTTAAATTTGATTCAATTAAAATTATAAATATTGTTTAAACAGAAACATCAAAATCAACATAAACATCAATATGTTTTCCGGATATATTAATGTTAAGATGGGCGGTACAGAGAAATTGGCAATCACAATTATAGTGGGATCACCAAACAAATATTCTTTACTGAAGAAATATAACATTAAATCGTTTACTGAGCAGGTAAACAGAATATTTAACATTGAAAATATTCGTAGTATTTACATTGACGCTGAAATGAAATACAAGTTAGAAGATAATAAACAGTACTATTTTAACAAAGTTACGCTATATATACCGGGTCCGGATGGTGAACCTGTTGCTTCAGAAACAGAAACAAAACCAAAACCAAAAATAAAACCAACAGACCCACTAGCGAAATCGATTAATATTATACAGCGATATGGGTGTAAGTCGAATAAAGACGGATATGTCGGTATATACTACGCGTCGGTCTTGATAGAAAATCCGGTAGGCAATTTTCTGCCTTGGAATGATATTATATCAACGGCAAAAGAAACACTATCCGATAGATCGTTAAGGTTGTTCACTGATATGAATATGATTTATGAAATAACAGAAACTGGTCCACCGTGTGGAATTAAAAATTCAAATCAATATATATATTATTCAAAGCGGTCACCAGATGCTGTCAATTTAATTGAAACCAGTAAGTTAGGATTACAAATTTAATCATTTTTTTTAAATTTGATTCAATTAAAAGTTAAATTAGAGTTTAAACATAATTTACACATCATTTAAATAGCGTTTCAACATGATTTGCGATTATATTAATGTTAAGATGGGTGGTGTCAGGGGACCAGCAATCACGGTTATATTGGATTCGCCGAAAGGGTATTGTAGCCAAACATCCCATACCATTCGATCCTTTACAAAAGTTGTAAACGACCAGTTTAAAATTAAGGACTATCGACCTATTTACGTTGATGAGGAAATGAACCATAAGTTGACATATAATAAGGAGCACTATCACAACAAATCGACGCTATATATACCGGGTCCGAGCGGTGAACCAGTGATATTACAAAGGGAAACCAATCCAACTTTAATAAACATTGTACCAAACATAAAAAACTCTCCTCCACTAGCGGGCACAATAAACTTGATACAGTCATCTGGAAGGTCCAAATATTACGCGTCAAAATCCTGTTGGTGTATACCGGTCTTGGGATGAAATTGTGACAGCGGCAAAAGAAACACTATCCGACCATTCGTTGAGGTTATACACTAACAATGATATTGTTGTTGACGTAACTAAAAATGGTCCAAGAAACTTAAATTCGACTATATTGTGTTCAAAGCGGTCAATGAATGTTGTCGATTTGATAAAAACCGAAACATTCAGCTTCACAATTTAACCATATCAGGTAAGTTACTTTTTTTTTTGTTAGTAAATTTTTTTTAATTCAATTTTTTGTTTTAAATTTGATTTACAAAAATACTTAATTATTGCTAATCAATCAAAATGGTAAAGGCACTCGGCGAGAATGAGCGTCTTATAAAGACCAATAATACGACCAAGGATAATGTCGTTAATATATATATGGATGATAAATCAACGATATCGAAGTTTATATATTGTCCATTAATAATTGTAGCATTTATGGCATTTATATTGATTAATTAGTGCCGTATAACTACCAAAATGACATTAGAATCGGAAATGACATTATAATCGGAAATGACACTATAATCGGAAATGACACCAGAATCGGAAATTACACCAGAATCGGAAATTACACCAGAATCGGAATCGGAATCGGAAATGACACCATACAAGAACCTTATACAGATCCAAATACGATCAAATATTTTGGTTTAGAAATATTAAATTATAAAAAAAATACAGCTTCTATATGTGATGGTTATCACTTTATAAAGCCAAATTGGACACAAAATAATAATGTTGAGAACATTACAATTTGTCGTGGTAAACAAACAATAATAGTCGTAGCAAATGTATCTTATTTTCACTTTTATGCTAAGGATGACGTTACTGACAATATTTCGTTTTATTTCGAAAATATGACATTTATAGTACCGATTACGTGTTATTTTACAATATGGAGTTTAATAGATAACGGAATTGCAATTTATACCGCGAAATGGAAACAAATATTTCCAAATTCTCATATGGAGATTTGGAGTCATAATAATAAGACAAAAACGAATATACTGTATAATAATCGTCATATGGAAGTAATTGAGTTAGATAATTTCACGAATTTATATTTTGTATTAAATAATTCAACCGAACCGCATCATTATAATGTTTATCCACCACCACCCTCTAAGAACAATTTGGGAGTGATTAATATAAACCGGCACGTTAGCAAATACGTTACCCATCATAAACATAACCGGGGTTCTAATCTTGGTAACGGTGTAAAATGGGAACTAGAAACGATTAAATCGTGGAAATATTTGTTTAAACAAAATAGTAATACTATTACTTATGATAATAATGGAACATTTACGATTATGCGGGATGGTTTATATTCTATATTTGTGCATGTCGATTATAGAATATACTATAACGATAGTTCCATCGATTTACCAGATGTACTAGTATACGTATATCGAACAACATTAAATGGTACAACGGATATAATCGGAAAGTATTCTTTATCGTATATATATTTATATAATATTCCAAACAAACCACTTATGCGTTACTGGTTTCTACCAGTTGGAGCGTATATTACTAACAATATTTCATTAAGTATATTTGATAAAATAGTGATCAAGTGTACTTATTTGGATTTTATATATCAAATATTGGTACAACGTCTCCATTTAAACAGCTTAAACATTCTTTACGTGAGAATGTGTAATTATTTTTTATAACAAATTTGATTACCGTGTTACTTATTAAATATGAGAAATATTTAATACTGTAAATATGGTGAATAACGACTATACTCCCGTATCACATACGAAAAATAAGAAATTGTGGTCATTTATATGTATCTTATTATTAGTCATATTTTCAGTAATTGGAATAGCCGTGTTTATATTCATGTTTTCTGGTATCGATAGAATTTTAAACATATTTAACGCTGATAATGATAATGATAATGAAATAATACAGTACAATAATCCAAATATAATCAAGTTGTACAATATTAACGAAATTACAGAAAATTACGAAGATACGTTACGTTTAACTAATAATTTTACGAGGGAAATAAAGTATTTTATCAATACAACAAGTATTAGTATTACATACAGAACTAGGTTAACTAATACAGTAAATAATATTTTATCACGATGGATTTACAATAATAAAACGGGTGAAATAATAATTTACAAAACTAACTATAAACATAATTATCATTCGTGTAATAATAAAAGTCAACCTAATTATATATTAGATAATCAAATAATATTTCCATCTGATTATCAGCTAATACGTGTCATATAGAAATATATAGAAAAGGTAATGAAACAAGAATGTTTAACATACAAAATAATTGTCATATAGAAATATCCAATAGTTATTTAAAATCAGATAAAAGTGTTAAATTTTCTACAATATGTAATAATCTTTTACCGATTAAAAATATTATAGAAAATTATAATCCCAGTAATTTTACCGTATTATATCCTAATATACAATATTTTAATGATAAGTATATTGATGGAAATATAACAGCATTATAGTTTTTTTTTCTTTAAATTTGATTCATAAAATATTTAAACTATTACATTATAAAACTATCAAATTTCAAATTTCAAATTTCAAATTTCAAATTTCAAATTTCAAATTTCAAATTTCAAATTTCAAGATGTCAAAACAACATAGTTATGTTAATATACGTAAATATGAGTGTTTATCATCAACAACATTGATTGATGTGGTTAAAATAATATTAAAGGTGGGTGTATTTATGGGCGCACTATTTATAACGATTTGGATAGGACTTTTATGTTTACAAATGTTTTATGCAATACCCAAAGAAACAAACAAACTCACTTATAATAAAGACCATACTAGTACATCAGTTTATGGTGTTCAAGCACTTCCTGTTAAAAAACCACTTTATACTAGACGTTATTTCAAGAAATGTGGGACCACCATTACAAAATTTGCGATATGTTATCATCTTTATAATGTTGATTCTAATTTAGTATGGACTGGTAATGAATCATATAATATACAAACTATTTATAATTGGGAAAACTCATATAGAACATATAATAATCAATTTCCTATTATTTATGATTCTAAACGTGGAACCTTTCAAAATATTTAAACCTGGTGTTTTATATAAAATAGCTGTAACAATAGAGTATTATATACGTCTTTATAATATAACTACTATTGGTCCTCCAATAGTAATTAATATAGTTTTGATAAGAAATAATAAGGAACGTATAATATCAAACTTTGAAATGCCTTTACCAGCACCTGTAAATAGAAGAGTTATAATAGTTAGTAATACAGTCCAAGCTCGCGGTTATTGGCCTTTAAAAATATATGATAAAATTTTAATACGATGTACGTATTTAAATTTTATGTCTATATCTCATAATATATTAAATATGTATATATAATTATTTTTTTTTTAAATTTGAACAAGTAATAATATAGTTACCTACTGTTTAATAAACTGCTTAATAAGCTATTTAATAAGCTATTTAATAAACTATTTAACAATGCCTATTACTGATTTTAATAAATCTGCATTTACTACTCAAATTGAAGAAGAATATGAACAAAGTTGTAATGCCTTATTGTCAAAGTATATATTATTCCTACAAAAACAGTTTGATCCAAATATATCGGAATTATATGATGATGCAAGTAAGGTCGAATTGAAAAAATGGTGGGAATATAATAAAGAAAAACTAAATAAATCTCCTACAAACAACATTACTGATCTTGTAAACACATTAGGAGAACTTGAAAGTGACCATGCTAATTTATTAGAAATTGATAAACAAATGCGATCCGAAGAGACCAAAATAATGGAATCCATTAATCAATTTAAACGAGAATGGTTTATTCAGTTTAAAATCTTGATGAATTAGTTATTTTTTTTTTAACTAGTTAAATAATCTTGATCTTGATTTTGTTATTTTTGAATCACATTTAATTATAATATAATCATGGAGCAAAACAAAGACATCGTTAACCAAGATTTGGGGTGTTCTAAACATCTTGCTGATTTTCTCGTAAATAAGGAAGGAACTAGTAATATTCCGTTTGGTTATCATAATTCTATTGATATTAATAACTTTTGTGATGGTGATCAAACATACGTAAAAAGTGTTCGTCCAATAGGATGTGATAAAATGAATGTAAATTGTTATGATATTTGTGAAATTATTGATAATGTTAATAAAAACCAACCAATTACAATGAGAGAAGGAAACAATCCAATGATTGTTAATCAAATAATTAAGACGTTAGATTATGATAAATACCCAATATTAGAAGAGGTTAACGAGTTTAATATCAACACGAACAATCCACCATTAGAAGAAGAAGAAGAGGACGAGAATCTACGTTTAAATATCCACACGGAAGACCTACCCTTAAAAGTTGAAAATTTAGATGTAAACGGCGACATGTTAGTCACACCGGTAAATATAATCACAACATCCACGACACCAACCAAACCAGTATCCACGGCAACCACAACGCAGACAGATTTAACAACAACAACGGTTAAAGCGGCTAACCTGCCGCCAGTGGGAATATACTCCGTATTAGTTAAGTATGATAGTATAAATCAAGAAATAAGCGAATCTCCTTCGTTTAATATTTATATATCAACGTGTATGAAAGAACAAATGTTGAAATACTTACATCCGCTATGTTATTTTAATACGTCAATACTTAAGTGTGCAGGTTTTAACCAAGAAATGGAGAGAATAACAAATAGTTTTATTTATGAAAGATTTAGAAGAGATTTTATATATTCATCATGTATGAGTGTGCGTGGTGGTGAGTTAGCTGCAAACAATGATAAACATCTATCAGATATATCCGACATGATTAAAAAAGGTAATGATTATACAGATCAAGTAATGTCTAAATTAAACTGGGTAGACAATAATAATGATCAGATGGTTAAATACATGAACAGTATAAAAGATACAAAAAGACTGCACGCTTATGTAAATATGTATGGAATTAAAGATGATATAAATAAATTAGAACTGATCAAGTTTAAAAATATACAATTTGAAATACTTCGCGGAGCTCAATTACGAACGATTGAAAATCGTATATACCAGTGTCTTTGTATTATAAAAGGTAAAATATAGATATATATAGATTTTGTTTTTTTTTGATAAATTTGATTACTACTAATTATAGTTACTTGATAGATAAAATGGATATTCCACCAAATAACACGCCTAATTATGATAACTCTCAGAATTTATTACACATGTTATCACGTGAAAAGATTAGATTGATCTCATTTCAACATTGGGGTCCAACACTGGCAAATGAAGCGAGCGTTATGGCGAATGCTGGATTTTACTTATGTAGCGATAAAATGAGATGTGCTTGTCCGTTTTGTGGACTAATTATAACACGATGGGATAGTGGGGCTGAAGATCCACATACACTACATAGTGCTTTGAAACCGGCGTGTAAGATGGTTTGCGGGACTTCAAACAATATAGCAATAGCATCAGAAATAAGAACCACACAAGGTACATTTGTCGGATTCGACCAAAATGATGAAATTATAGGTTTTATTCCAACACCATTAACCACAAAAGGTTTTAAATATAAAAAGTCCGAGTTGTACTCAGACTCAGCAATAATACATGGAAATGAAAATGTACCAAAAACAAAACTAGAGATACAACCAGAATACAATTCTAATTCTGATTCCGATTCTGATTCCAATTTCGGTTTAAATTTCGAATCCAATTACGATCTTGGTTTTAATTTTGAAGGTATTAATATTTCAGTTGATATTCCTGGAAATTTCAATTTCACTTCTTATACTAATACTAATACTACTGCAGATAATGTAAATATGTGGGATAATAAATCAGGTAATGTCAATACTGCTACCGGTCTTTTCAATACTGCTACTGCTACCGGTCTTTTCAATTGTTCGGATAATGCCACTTCCACTCCCACTACCTATTCCATTGCCACTTCCGGTTCCAGTTCCGTTGCCACTTCCGGTTCCAGTTCCACTTCCACTTCCACTTCCGGTTCCAGTTCCAGCAATTTCAATTTCGATTCTTTTGGTTTTAATACTACGCCCGGTAATTTCAATTATGCGGATACTACTACCACCAATCGTATTCCGTCATCTTTCGATCCAAACAGTCCACATTATGCTCCTGGTAATTTCGTAGCTAGGAGAGATGTGTCCGATAGAATTGGTTTAAATTTTAACAAACCAAAACCAAAACCCCCAACAAGCTCAAATAAGGATTTAGAAGTATTATCGAAGAAAGAATTATCTGACCTAGGATTAGTAATACAACATGGTGAGATTAAACACCCTTCATATATAAATATAGAAGCTAGAGAAGAATCATTTTTAACTTGGCCAACTGACACGATTCAAGCAGTCCGTGAGATGGTTGATTCTGGTTTCTTTTATGTTGGTCATAAAGACAGTGTACGCTGTTTTTATTGTGGTTTGGGATTAACACGTTGGGATAAAAATGATATTCCTGATGTAGAACATGCTAAATATAGTCAAAACTGTTGGTATCTTGAGTTTATGAAAAATAAAGATTTTATGGACGACATTAAGGCGCTGATTATAGACGAAATAGACTGGGAAACACTGCGAAATACAGAATTATTAGAAGACACTTCTGGTTGTGCGGCTGCGGCTGCGGCTGCACCTACCCCTTCAACCACCGTTAACTCTCAGGATACATGTGGAACGGCTGGTCAGTTAGTTTATAGTGAGAATTGGAGTAGAGCCCTGTGTGAAAAACTACACCACCTAGACTGTAGTGAAGAAAATGCGAGATTTCTGGTACGTCAACATATAAGGGAGCCGTATGTTAAATTTATAATCGACTCCGGGACTCCTAAACATATTGTTAAAAATACAATATTACAAAAAATAATGTCTACTGGTAATGGGTTTAATTCATCTAATGAATTATTAAATGCTACCCAAAAATATTCTAATGATCGACAGAGTGTAAGAGATTTAGAACTACGTGGTATAGACAGGGTCGAATCACGTGGTATGGATGACGTTAGCGGCATGGAACTACGCGAGACTGACGATAAAATAAAGGTTACAAAACCTGTTTTTGTTTATGAGGATGAAAAAGATAAATCCACAGATGATATTGAGAAAGAGGATAATATTCAAATAGTTGAAGAGTTTAATAATATGCGCAAACAATCTGATTATAGAGAAAAACTAATAAAGGAACATAATGAAAATGAGAAGAAACTTCGGCTAGATAGAGAACAAAAAGAACGGGAAAATCGCGACAAACATCTACTAGAGAGGAAAAAAGATAAACAACGCATAATACTAGAGAGGGTGAAAGAGAACAAACGCATACTACTAGAGAGGGAAAAAGAGAACAAACGCATACTACTAGAGAGGGAAAAAGAGAGCAAACTCATACTAGACAGGGAAACAGAGAACAAACACATACTAGAGAGGGAAAAAAAGGATAAACAATTAATTCTAAATAATAAGAAATCCCAGCTACAGAAGGAAATAGTCCTTTTAGAAGAGGAAACGGTCCTTTTAGAAGAGGAAAAGGCCCTACTAACTAAGAAAGTTGAAAATAAAAATACAGTTACAAGTGACATAAATAAGGAGAAAGATGACTATTTAAAGAAGTTAGAACGAGAGATTATAGATTTGAAAAATACTAATCAGTGTGCTGTATGTTATGATAGCCCTCCAAGTGTTACGTTTATACCCTGTGGTCATTTTGTTACGTGTTTAACTTGCTCACTGCAAATTCTTGATCATAGGTGTCCCGTGTGTCGACTTGAAATAAAGGCATCTGTAAAAACCTTTGTGAATTAGTTTGTTTAAATTTATTTATTTTTTTGTTAAATTTGATTATAACAAATAAAAATATACAGTATGTTTTAAATAAAAAAATGGATCTCTGGCAAAACGTAAAGAGAAATACTAAAAATCCATGGAGTGGTAAAACAGATGGAAGAAGTCCATGGGTTGGTAAAATTATACTACTACCAATGAAAACAGTAACCCCTACTGGTTGGTTATCTCCTAAATTCTTAAATTGGTAACCCATTAAGATACGAATCTATCAGATTATATACATTTACTAACTTGGATAAGCCACTTGAATTTAAAAAGAAATTGGCTAAATGGGGATTTTATTTAATCGGACCTGGTGATACATGTAAATGTGTATGTTGTAACGGTGTTTTTTCACAGTGGAATGCGGATATTGATGAACCCTATTGGAAACACCGGTTAAATTGTCCCAATTGTCAATTGGTTGATCTTCACGACATTGGAAATGTACAGATATGTGGGCAAAATATATATAAAGACGAATTAAAAAGTGCTAAAAGGATCTGTGATTTTTATAAGCCGTTAGAAGATCATCCTCCTATAATAAAATTAGCTTTACCCCATCAGCCGCAATATAGTTGTGAACTCCGCCGCTTAAAAACGTATGCGAAATGGAAATTATCATCCCCATCACCCTCTAAACTCGCCAATGCTGGGTTTGTTTATAATGGAATAGGTGACACCGTCACTTGTTACTCTTGTAATTTAAGTATAGGTTGTTTTAAACCTGGTGTAGATCCTTGGGTGGAACACGTGAATCACTTTGAAGATTGCGAGTTTGTAATTGCTGAAAAAGATAAATTATATATAAAAAGTGTGAAACACAGAGGAATTAGTACAGAAGGTATTGGCGCGTTCAGACGAGGAGGGGACGTAGAAATAGTAGATACTCTAATTATGTAAGCGAGATAGTTAGTAAAAATAATCCAGTTGTACTTAATGTTTTAGATTTAGGTGTTTCTGGTATAGATCTCGAACAAGTTCTAAATATCAATAATACAGATTTAACATCCGTGGATTCGTTATTAGTTGATCTTTACGACATGATACACGATCTGAATAGAAGCACAAAACCTGTAACATCAGACTTACCAAAACCTGTAACATCAGACAAACCAAAACCAAAACCTGTAACATCAGACTTACCAAAACCTGTAACATCAGACTTACCAAAACCAAAACCTGTAACATCAGACAAACCAAAACCAAAACGAAAACCAAAACCAAAACCGATAGATTATAAAAATAAATTTTACAAATTGGAAGATGAATACGCGTGTAAAATTTGTATGGAAAAACCATCGTGTATAACATTTATACCGTGCGGTCACCAGGTAACGTGTATTGAATGCAACGATCAACTACAGCAGTCCCCTTCCACAAACCCCCCCGTTAATAATAATACTAGTGTATTTGATAATTTATATTATAATATATTTGGTAAAAACTATGCACCGTGTCCAATTTGTCGGAAAGAAGTCAGAAAGATACAGAAGATATGTTTATTAAGTAATAAATACCCAACAATTGAAAAAACTGTATTGAAACCTAAAGAAAAAGTCGTATTGTTCACTTACAACTATAAAAATAAATTTGAAACCCTACAACAACAACATATATGTAAAGTTTGTTTTCAAGAACCAGCGCGCATAACCTTTGAACCGTGCGGCCATCAAGTCTTGTGTAATACTTGTGCGGTATCATTGAAAAACCGCTATCCTTCGGAAAATAGCCAACACCCGCCAGTAATGTCTGACACCAACTGTAAAAAGTTTTTAGTTCCAAGGTGTCCATGTCCAATTTGTAGGGAAAATATTATAAATATGTATGAAATATATACAGGATAATGCAGACTGACGATTATGAAACAATATTAGCAGAAAATAAATCGTTAAAAGCTCGTATAACGTGTAGGTTTTGTTTCGAAAACAAATCTTGTGTTGTATTTTTGCCGTGTGGGCATCTTATATGTTGTATTCCATGTTCTTCTTTATTAGTATTACCTGTTAATTGTCAATTGTGTAATAAGTCCATTAAGGCGTTAATTCCAATATATTATACATAATTAAAAGTAAAGATGGCAGAACTTTCTAATTCTAATTCTAATTCTAATTCTAATTCTGATTCTGACTCTGAATATGAATATGAATCTGACTCTGAATCTGACTCTGATTTATATGACACTGCTGAATCTGAATGTGAATCTGAATAAATAGTAAATATACAAACTTAAAATAGAAAATACTAAAATTATGAATTTAGTAAAAAAAAATAAGATTCAGGTGGTTGATAATTCATTACAAATGTCTGAAATTGAAATTGAAATAAAACGGAGATTAGTAGGCGAAAATACTAAACTTCATTCTTTAATTCATTGTAATCGTTGTAAATCAAATAAAGTAAATATAACAGATTTACCCTGTGGTCACATTATAAACTTAAAACGGAAATTAGTACGCGAAAATACTAAACTTCATTCTTTAATTCATTGTAATCGTTGTAAATCAAATCAAGTAAATATAACATATTTACCCTGTGGTCACCTTATAAACTGTATTCAATGTTATAACTTAATAAAATATAAAAACTGTTCAGCATGTCATAACCTAATTAAGGGTTATATAAATACATTTTGGACATAAATGCGAACAGACTCAACTTATACGTTTAAATTAAATATAACATATTTACATCGTCAACTATATAAATTAATAAATCATACTGTCGTAACCAGATTAAGGTTATGTAAAACCATGTTTATAGTTGTTTTTTTTTACTATATTTGAATTAAAATTACGAAGTTATAACTTTCTTACTGGCATAAAAATGGCCGATAATCATAATTTGATGGTTTCTTATCTACATAAATTTGTGAACAATATGAAAAAATTGCAGGATAATACTATGTGGTTACAACCACCATTAGGAACATCAATAGATTGGCCCGAAAAAAGGTTTGTAGGTAGGAGTTTAAGCCTTAAACAGACTATAATAAAACCACCCAAAAAGGAAGATTTGTGGAATGACAAAGAAAATAAATATTTTACTGAATGTGCGATTAAAGCCGAATTGGCGAAGAAATTACGTGAGAAACAAAATAATATTGTGGAATCTATTCGTAAAAAGATGGCCGAAGAGAAATTTGCCAGTGAGCTTAAAGAGAAACTTGCCAAAGAGAAACTTGCCAGTGAGCTAAAGAGAAACTTGCCAAAGAGAAACTTGCCGAAGAGCTTAAAGAGAAACTTGCCGAAGAGCTTAAAGAGAAACTTGCCAAAGAGAAACTTGCCGAAGAGCTTAAAGAGAAACTTGCCAAAGAGAAACTTGCCGAAGAGCTTAAAGAGAAACTTGCCAAAGAGAAACTTGCCGAAGAGAAACTTGCCGAAGAGCTTAAAGAGAAACTTGCCAAAGAGAAACTTGCCGAAGAGAAATTTGCCAGTGAGCTTAAAGAGAAACTTGCCAAAGAGAAACTTGCCAAAGAGAAACTTGCCAAAGAGAAACTTGCCAAAGAGAAACTTGCCGAAGAGAAATTTGCCAGTGAGCTTAAAGAGAAAGTTGCCAAAGTGAAACTTGCCAAAGAGAAATTTGCTCATGATAATGAAGTCAAAGTTGCTGAACAAAAACTTTCTATTGATATTACAGAGCAAATTGCTATTGCTATTGCGGCTAAAGATAAAATTATTCGTTATAATTACAAGAACCATAAATTACGCGAACTAAAAAATACTGGTATGACTATTAAATCGAATACACTAAACCCCTATATAACAGCTATGATAACTTGTGGTTTGGTGAAAGATTACTCAAAGGAAGCGCTTAATGATGCTGTAATACATTGTCAACTTAGGGAGTGTGAACTAAGGAAAAAAAGTGTATGAGCATGCCTTGGAAATAACAAATAACGGTATATTTAATGGCAAAATGAGTAAAATCGAATTACAACAACAAATTGATGAGATTACCTTGGAAATAGAAAATAACTGTACTATATTTTATCGTGAAACGGATGAAACCAGTGAATATACCGTCCATTCCACATTTAATGTGTTTGAGTCCATTACTAAGTATTATTATAGCGCTAAGTGTGAGGAAAAAAAGGTAGTACAGAGATTTATACGATTAAATCATGAAACTGGATTTTATGAGTATACAAATTATAAATAATAATGTTTTTTTTTTTAAATTTGAATCATATTAGTTATCTTTATTTACTGTAAGTATCAGTTTCAGTTACAGTTACAGTTACAGTTACAGTTAAAATGTCAGCGAAAAAACAGGTAAAACATGAGCAATATAAGCTATCCATTGAGAAACGTTATTTTAAAGAGGAGAAAGATAAATTCATAACTGATAAAATAATGTTTCTATGTTTAAAAGAACTTATTGTTATGAAACAGAGTATAGAGTTTGATTTACAGAATTTTAAAAATGCACCAAATTTATTATATTATCAACAGAAAATACTTAATGCGTTAGATGGTGTGAACGAAACATTCCATCATTACACTCATTGCACTCATAATTACTCTAAGGGATTACGTGCAGTAAATATCATGTTAGATCACAATTCTAAAACGCGATAAATCTATTTATAAAATGGAAGAAGAGATGAAAAAGATGGAAAAAGAGATGAAAAATATGGAAGAAGATCTGAAAAAAACTAAAGAAATCATAAACTTTAATATTGATGAATATAAAAAATTCGCAATCAGTGCCGAAACTTGGCGCGAATTAGGTCAAAATTTCGCTATAGATAATCTTACGGCGATAGATAATTCTTTGGCCAATATTGTTGATGGTAATACCTACGAAGAAAAAACTTGTTGTCTCGCAAGCCCGTGCTTTACTATATAGTAAATCAATATATATGAGATTAAATATGATGATTATGTTTGAAACCCACACAGCTCCTCACGATGATATTATAGGTTCATTAAATCTTCCCAATGGACGTTATTGGAACTTCCCGATATATGATATTGATATACAAAAGTTAATAATGAATTTGAAGGAGTATGTAAAGTGTTGTTATTTAATCAACCCATTAGATGTTGACAATCAGAATAAGTGTCACATGAGCATGAATAAGATTCAAAATTTATTAGAGGTTGGTATTGATTATACAACAATACCAGCATTAATTGATGAAACTCAATATGTGGTAAGTTTAATAGTAAGACGTCCAGAACAGTATGACCAGTATGAACAACAACAACAAGAACAAGAGCAAGAACAAGAGCAAGATCAAGAACAAAAACAAAAGCAAGAACAAAAACAAAAGCAAGAACAAGAGCAAGAGCAAGAACAAGAGCAAGAGCAAGATCAAGAACAGTATGAACAGCAAACCGGTGAACAATACTACACTCAAGATGAAAATAATGTACAAAATAGTGTAAACGACTTACCAGCGGAAACTCATCAACATGATCAATATTACGATTGTGAATATTATGTGCAGAATCCAAACTATTATACCCAGGTAAATAAATATTATTACGAACAGGAATATTTTGCATATGAATTAGTGCGTGATGTTGTCCAACACTTACCAAACGATTTATTGTGCATAATTATTAAAAAAATGAGCACTGTCGACTATCAATTTACTCACGATGATTTGATTTACACATTCAGTAACATATTGATTAACATATTACCGTTAAACTCCCCGAAGAGTGAAATGTATCGTAAGTGTTTAATACAAAATTTAACTGAGCAATTGGTTGCTAAGATCCTGGTCCCAATGTCGATCCCGATCCCGATCCCGGTCACGGTTAAGTAATTTTTTTTTTAACAATTACCTACAGAAAATTCTCACTAGAAAGTATCTCCTTACCAGTTCTTCCGACGCCATTATAACAGTATAATTAAGTGTATTATCGCAGTCGTAGTTTAAACATTTACTAATCCAGTGTAATATATTTTTAAATTGTTTAATTCTGCACGAGTATATTATGAATACGATTTATATTAATTGTGTTAATAATTTGTTTACACAATTTGATGAATTTATTTAGAACGTCTTTAAACAATTTGTAATAACTTTTTTTCGTTTCGTATATATCGTTCCACATTAAATATTTAAATAAAATCCTATAGTTACTTATTAAATCGCACATATCATCTAATACGATAAATATATATTTATTGTTTGTTGTGAGAAGTTATTAATAATAATCGTTGTAGGATCTAGTAATTTTAATTCTATTCCAAATAATTCCAATTCCCATTCCCATTCCGTCTATTAACAACTGCATGTTATGTTTTAATTTATTTTTGTCCATTTCCTTTAAAATATTTTCTTTATAATTCACTAATAGTGAATAATTGGAGAACTTGTATTTATATAGTTTAATATTCGGTTCTAATGACAGTGAGTCGTTTTTAAATTGTACTAGTTGATCGGCCAATATATGATGAGATTTTTTCGGAGTTGGTTTATTTTCTGTGTTTTAACAACCATAATCATTGTATAGGTCGACGGCGTACTATATGATATATAGGTCGATTCATAGTTATTATAATTATATAATTCCCTCTTTAAATTCTCCATTTTGATATATCGTTTAATTTGTATTCAAATAGTACATTTTAATTGTCCTGATCTGTTAAACATATTATTCGTAATCATAATCAATTAAAAATAGGTCTTTCAATTCTTTTATATTTACTATTTCCTGGATAATAATTTAGTGGAAGATTGTTTAGATTGGGTAATTTGTTAAATAGTGGCGATTGTTTTGTTGAGCTCAATACCCGACCCTTGAACGTCTTTTGCCAATTTAATGCGATATGCCATATTAAAATTAAGATCTCCCATAACTCGTGTTGTCAGTCCAAATGGCGTTGTATTAACTATTTTATTAAAAATATTTGGTTCAGTTTGTTCTTGCATGGAGCCGAGTATTTTATCCGCAATTCTTAATATTTGTAAAGTATATTTATAATACGATACAAATATTGTTTTTAGTTCTGTGTCTTTTTTCGCTATATGTGCTTGATGTAAGAAATATAATAATAAATATTGAACATTAACGATTTGAATTCCCATATGAGATGAAATTCCTAACAATAAAAATTTAGTCGAATAGATATGAATATTAGGATTACCTAATTTTATAATCATTTCTGGTCTTACATCCATATAAGAATAATAGTTTGATATTTTTCCTGGTTTGTCTACCTGAATACTGTCTATTGCAATTTCTGGCCATGCGCTAGCAAAAATAATATGATCAATATTTGTTGGTATTTCTACTACCATCGTTACGTTTTTGTTTTTGTTTTTATTTTCTTTCGTTATAGTTACTTTTGGCGATGGAATATTAAATTTAATATTAGATTTAGTTAATTTAATCATTTCATCTAACGCATTTTTAATTATAGCGAACGCGGCAAACCCGTGTACCGCAACATTAACCGGATCAAAAGAAACTGTTATTTTTTTAACGTTGACATTCGCACCCGCATCCGCATCCGCACCCCCTAATTTACTCGGTGTCGTAATGGGATAATATTTTTCGAATAAATTAAATCGTAATAAATCTTTATTAAATCGATGAAATACGTCTTCCCTCGGCGCTCCGCTAAATGGGAAACAGAATGCTAGATGCATATCTGTACGTTGATAATCTGGATGTAAAACTTTTATACCTCTATAATTTAAAGTCGGTAAAATATTCATAACTTCTTTCGGCGCGTACGAAATATCTGCTATAAAAATAAAATCTGTTTTTACGCGCATAGTTTGCACGTGTAGTGCCCCTATAGCTCCAACGTTTGGAAATTTGTCTGCGTGTAGCATATCCGCCAAATCATACCGTCTGCAACACTATTATACGATAAAACGTCGAAATCTGGTTGTTCACCATCAGGATATATATTTGATCCTCTTAACCTAAGTGCATAATCAATGGCCAGCCCTCCATATAAAATAAGTCCTCTATCTATGATAAACTGTCGAACAATTTCTAGCGCCCTATCCACTAATGGTCCATCTATATTTTTTTGTTGAGAAATTATTTCGTATATATTAGTATCAACTAGTGTAATATTTTCCATGATTATGTTCATACGTGTAAAAAACTGATTTACAGTATTTAATATAATAACAAAAAATGGATATTACACAATCTAATAAAATACTATCATCTATAGCAAAACTAGATAAAGATGACCCATATGGTATTTTATCTACTTGTAATGACGTTTCTCCACCTGAGGTTAATTATAACGTAAATTATAAGGAATGTGGTGTATGTACCGAGTGTTCGTGCGATATGATCGTCAAAAATACAGATTTTATATGCCCATTGTGTAATATAGTATCTGACGATCCGCTAGAGGCCGAATCCTCCGGTAATATGTATAAATCGAATTATCGGCTTCGTGTTGTTGGTCCCGATTGTGCTTATTATCAGCGCGATTTAGATAGAAATACTACCGTCGATTATTCGGAAATTCAACAACGAAACGTATTTCGAGAGTTGTTGGCGTACAATGACGCATATAAGGGTCGGGGTGGTAATTCTTTTCCTTTAATAATTTTAGAAGAGGCTGCCGAAGCATATTCTCAAGTTCAGCGTTCTTACGTAAAAAGAAGCCAGATGAAACAATCTATAATTGCATCTATAATTCATTATAAATGTATAAAGCACAATTTTATTCGTGATAACCGTGAGGTTGCCGAATTTGCTCAATTAAAGAATAAAGGAATAGCTCGTGGTGATGATTATATACGAACTTTATGCGCAAATGGTGATATAGATATGGATGTTGATGTTGATTTATTGTCTCCCTATATTACAACAATGTTTACTCGTTTAGAATTAGAAAATGAGCCAGATATTTGCGGTAATAAATCTAAAAGTGAGTGTAATAAAATGTTAATAAAATTACGCGAAGCCGTTATTGATATAGTAAATATGGCAATTGATAAAAATATAGGTACGCGTTCCGTTCTTCGTAGTAAAGTTGTTGGTGCGACTGCAGAAATTATAACTAGGGCTGGAATAAAGATATCTATGGATCGTATAGCAAAATGTTGTAAGATTCGGAAGAATACATTTATTCGTTTTAAGACGGAGTTAAAATTATATTTTAATCATTTTCGCGATATATATACGTTGTACAATTTGAATAATTGTCGCGAAATTTAATTAATGGGTGGTAATGTCATCTCCCTTGGGTTCCACTGTTCGAATATTAAATCTCCCGATGTAGTTTTACCTATGCATCTTCTTAATAATAATGGTATACGTCTACCGTATAGTTCTTGAATAGCTATATTTTTTGGATTATGAGATATTTCTGTATCATCGTCTTTTAAGTTAATATATGTAGTAGAGTAATCTGAAATTTGTTGAGCTCTTACAGATATAAGTCTAGTAATTTCTGCTGGTTGTAATATATGAGATGTAATTCTATGTTCCGGTTTTACTATTATATTACATCGAGATGTCGGATTTTCGTATTGTTTATATTCTACCTCAGAATTTTCTTCTTCATTTTTTTCGTCCTCCTCAATACATTCTTCTTGATCGGAAAATTCTTCTTCATATTCAGTAGCTTCGTTAATAATATCTATTAATTCCGTATCGCTTTCATCACCAGACATTTTAAATTTAAATTTTATATTTAAATGGTATCATAATCAAATTAAATTTTATATTTAAATATAAAATTATATATTATTTAAATGACTGAAATAGCGATTATTCTTATAAATATTTGTATTTACGTTAAATGGTATATTAAAGTATTAAAAACTAAATTATATATGCTTGGTATTTTATCTATACCCGATTCGTTCGAGTGTAATGATGGTATATTTACTTTATGTTATGCCGCAAGTGTGTCCGATAAAGAACTAAATATTACAAAGTCGTTCAAATTATATATGCTAGATATTTTACCTATATCCGATTCGTTAAAGTGTAATGATTATTCCGCAATTATTCCCACTAAAGAAATAACTATTACAAAGTCGTTAAAATATATATGGGCAACAGAGATAAATATTACTAAATTACAAATGGAAAATCAATTTGGTCCGTGTACTATAGTATGTAGAGGTATTTATCAATCTAACGATAAATATAAATATAACTATACCGATGATTATTTTAACAACCCCCCGACAGAAATAATTATAGTACTATCTATTAAACACGATTTAATTTTTATAAAACAACATAATAACGCGAAACAGGCGGAACCGTATATAAGTAAATTTTCGGGACCGTTTAATATTAACAATATTATAATGCCAATAGAAATTAACAATATTTAAAGTTCAAATGGGATTAATATTTAAAGTTTAAATGGGCTTAATATATAAAATTACAATTAAAGGCATAAATGTGTTAAATTCTCGCAATAGTTGATATTATAGTCACCTATTAAAGATATTTTTATATATATAGTATATATGTGTTATTATCAGTATGAAAGACTCATACATAGCACCAACGCCCATGGAAACGGCTGCTTCATGGGACGAGAATATTAGAGAACCTCTGCACGTGTATAAGCCAGAATATGCAAATTTTGTTCAGTTTATTAGGTCTATAGCGAAATATAAAACCCCAAAGGGGTGTGTTGATACAAATATTATCGATCAGGGTAATAAAATCACGTATAACATTCCCAATCAAAAAATGAAAACATTATTAGACGTTTTAGAAGACTGTCGCGTAAACAACATACCCGTTCACTTCTCTGAACGCCAAACAACTCTAAATGAGCCCTTAAATGGAATAATGATAGATTTTGACTTGATTACATCTGCTGAGTGTGTTTTGAAGGATAAGTATTGTCAGAAATTGACTAGTCGTATCTTAAGTATTTTGATCGACGATTTAATATTGCCTGATGATATAATGGTCCATTTCTTTTTCATCGTTAAGCCCAGTCCTCTGCTTATATCTGATAATTTATTTAAATATGGGTTTCATATAATAATACCCAGTATTCAAGTTTCTAAAGAATATAAACGATATTTGTTAAAGCGATTAAGATCCGATATAATCGTAATGAACACGTTGGTATCTATTGGTGTTAAGAGTTCACCAAATAATGGTGACATTAGCGAGTGTGTAGATTTAGGATCTGCTAGCGTCCCCGTATTATTTTTAGGTTGTAGTAAAAAGGGTCATCCTCCTTATAAACTATTAACATGTTACGAAACATCCTGTAGCCCTCGCGATGTTAAAGAGAATGGTGAATTTCCCATAATTAGACAAATTACTGTCGATAATGTTTATAATATGGTATATGAGTTAAGTATAAATAAAAATACTCGAGATTCTGTAAATTATAAACACAAATTAGTATCTTGTATAACTGCGGATGTAAATGACGATATAGCGGCTAAAATAATAATAACACCTCATTTAGAAGATGATATATTACTTACGGAACACCGTTTATCTACTTTAACTATTCAAAATCCTGAGGCGGCGTATTTACATTCGTTATTAGACTTATTAGATTCTAGTTTTTACGAAGATTATATAAAATGGCGCAACGTTATATTTGCTCTAGTTAACACTTCTTTATCTTATAAACCATTAGCGGAATGGTTTTCTAAAAAGAGTAAAAAATGGTTACTCGGCGGTCAAGAAGAATTGGATAAAATTTGGGATGGGGCTATATCTTCTCCTACTAAAAATCCAGTAACGATACGTTCTATACACCATTGGTGTTTTGTTTGTAATCCTGACAGATATAAAAATGTTAGTGATGAAAGTTATTTAAAAACTTACATGAATTATGTTTATAAGCACCAAGGGGTGATAGGTCATTATATGGTCGCTAAAGTATTATATTTAATGTTACGACATAAATTTGTCGTCGATACGATTCAAGAAAATAATAAATATTATTGGTACGAATTTGTAACTGATGATCAATCTATGCGTCTCGGTGAAGTGTGGAAATGGCGTAAAGAATGTGAACCCGATGAAATACATAAATATATTTCTGAAGCATTAAATAATTTAGCTGATGATGTATTAAATCACGTTGAAAATGAGTTAAAAAAGGCCGAAACGGAAAGTGCAGTTATTTTTTATAAACTGATAAAAAAGAATTTTATATGTTCTAGAAGAAATCTTTTTAATGATTCTTACAAAAATGCAGTAATACGTCAAGCTTGTTATATATTTAGAAAAAGAGGATTTGTAGAATCGTTAGATTCTGAAGGAGGTGCACTTGGAGTTGGAAATGGTGTATTGAAGTTGGCAACAGTTAACCGACCAAAAACATACTTAATAAATTATTTTCACGAATTACCTATTTCTAAATTTTCTTCCGTCCCTTATAAAAAGTTTAATTCATCTAACTCGTGGACAAAAATTCTTTTAGATGCGATAAAGGATATCATTCCCGAACTAGATGCTAGATTGTGGATAATGCTTTTTCTATCTACTTCTTTATTTCGCGGATTAAAAGAAGCGGTTATGTTATTATGGGTTGGCGGTGGATGTAATGGTAAAACATTTTTAATGAGGTTGGTTGCCATAGTATTGGGTCCAGAGTACGCGACCAAATTAAGTATAATGTTATTAACTTCTGATAAAGAAAGTGCAGAAAAACCAAACAGCGCGTTTATGCGCATGAAAGGAAGGGGGTACGGTTATTTCGAAGAATCTAATCGCCAAGAGGTTTTAAATACGGCTCGGTTAAAGGAACTGGTTAGTCCTGGAGACGTAACGGGTCGCGATCTCCACCATAAGCAAGAATCATTTCAAATATCTGCATCGCTTGTTGCTGCATCTAATTATGACTTTGTAGTGGATACTACTGATCATGGTACTTGGAGACGTATACGTCATTATAAGTCTAAAGTAAAGTTTTGTCAATATCCTGATTCGTCAAATATATTCGAGAAAAAAGAAGATCCTCGTTTTATACACGATTTTATAAACGATTCTGAATGTCAGATATCTTTTCTTAGTATTTTAATCCATTTCTGGGAGATATTACAGAATAAATATGATGGTCAAATTAAAAAGGTTCCGTGTTTTACTATAAATAAGGAGACGGAAGAGTTTCGTAACGCGCAAGATACATTGAATAGATTCATAACAGAACGTATAGTAATATCACCAAATAATAACGATTTTTACTCTATGGCAGACATTACTGGAACATTTTCAGAATGGTACTGTATAAACATAAAAACTCGTCAACATCACGTAACATCAGAAACTATACAAGAATTAGAAAATTCCATTCTGGCTCCATATTTACGATGGGGTGAGAATTCTACTAAAGTTTTAAAAGGATGTCGAATTATGAAAACTCACGATATATTATTTCTTGAAGATGGAGAATCTTATTTAGGAACAAATATAACAAATAATTTATTAACGTATAAAATAAATGATGATATAGATGAATGGTGGATAATAGATGATGTAATTCAAATAGAAGATTAATTAATGCGTTTATCCGTAATAAAATAATGAATTTTGTCTGCAGGAAATAATGCTAATAAACCGCTTTCAGATAATTGATATATAGGTTTATATTTATCTCTATTGATCATTAAAGCTTTTCCTATATTATAATAAATATTTATTCTTTCATCTACATCTACATCTACATCTAAGTCTAATTTTAATTCTCCCGCACCATAAACTTTTTTTTTCTTTAAAAACCCATAATTTGGATATTTTTTATCAGTAGAATTAGAAAATTCTAATTCTAATCCTAATCCAATATTTTTAAATTTTGTTAATCCTGAACTAAAGCTATTTCTTCTAATCCCAAACGTTCATATTCCGGTTTAATAGAAACATTTACTAAATATGGACGACATAAATTACGAGTATTATGAAACGTTACATTTCCTACATAATTATTATCCTCTATAATTTCCCAATTATAAATCGTTAAACCCATATAGTCAGTACTATGATTCGATATTAGCTTCATTTTAATAATTAATAAATTTAATAAATTTAAATTTAAATTTAAATTTAATTAACATCGATAAAACTCGGATCTATATTAACGTAACCATCTAGAATACAAGTTAATGGGACAAACTAGTTCCCATATAAGAGTTGGTGTTATATTTTTTTTACGAGGAGGTTGCTTGATTAAAATATGAGGAGATACTATTATATGTGGTTTAGAAAACTCAACACCCAATGCATTTATTTTTTTAACGGTTATATCGGAAAATTGTGGAGGAACTTTAACATTTAATCCGTATCGAGTTTTATAATGATTAATAGATGTGTCGTATATTAATGTATTTAATCGAAACGCTTCGTAAAAACAATGTTTAAATTTAACTACTAACGGCATAAATTCTGATATTGATATTTTTGATAATTGTTGATCAGCCCCGTAAAATGGATTTAAACCTCCAGTAATAATATCAGTCATAATTTCATCACGATGACGAGTTATAAACATCATACTTTTTAACTGAATATTATGACCCGTGCACCAGTTATCTAACGCGATTAAATCAATTCCAATATTAAGTACAGCGCGCTTAAATCCTTCGTATATAAACAACCCCTCCAACAAATCGTCAGATATTAAAAGCCGAATACGGTAGTAAAACGCTTCTTCTTCCGTAGGAGCGGAATTTTCGTCACCACCGGTGTAGCTTAGGAAATAAGACGGTAAACCCTCTCTTAATGCCGCCGATAAAGGGGGTGAACACTTTCCATCTATGGGCGTTAAAAAGTTCAAACCACGATCAGCAACGCGCATAATCGCTATAATTGTCACAATATCTGATATAGAAACTTTACGAAAATATCCACTCATTATAAGACTAGTTTCTATCATAGTTAATCGAGAAAATTTAACAGCTATCTTTCCTATATCGGTTAACCCGTATCCAAACCCAACAACATCACCCCTTCCATTAGTAATAGGCGCTCTATCCGATACTAACCCGGATAATATAGATTGTTCAATAGACGAACTTAACGCTTCTACTGGTGGAATATCTAGAGTATCAATGTCTTCCACTTTAAATTCTAATTTTTTAACATCAGTACATCCTATAGGATTGATTGATCGTTTAGTGGATAATTGTTCCAATACTATATCTAAAAAAATTAAACCGGGTCCTTCAGTAATTATATCGGGGTGTTGTTGTTGCATTAATTCGTTATATACGTTTTCTGGGTATAACGGATAAAAAACACCCGGAAACAGCCGTCCAACCCGGCCTTTGCGTTGTTCTATTCTGGTTTGAGCGGCGGGTCGCGTTATTAAACCCGATACGCCGTGTGGGTAATAAGTTTTCTACCGACCGACTCCATCCGGCGTCTATGACATACTTTAACGTTTCTATGGTAAGTCCGGTTTCAGCTACTACTGTAGAAATAATTACTCTGCGCCCGGGCCTTATCTTTTCCTTGTTTAAACCAGTAACCCACAGGTTGTTTACCGGTTCGTTTATAAGTTTATAATCTAAAGATTCGGAGTTAATAGCTTCTCTATCGATAGATAAAATTAACATCGGAACTTCCTTATTCTCTATTAGAGTTTTATTAAGTTTACCTAACGTAGCCGCTACTCCACTAATTTCACCCGCTCCTGGCATAAAAATTAGAATATCAGCTTTATTAGCGATATCACTTTTATTTTCTGTATGAATTTTCATAGCCGTTTCAGCCGCACTTTTAATAAAATCGAACGCTGTATCTAGTGGCCAATTAATAGTTATACCATATTGACGACCGGTAACTTCTATAATGTTTTCGTCCGTAATATTAAAATATTTAGCATATTTTAAAACATCTATCGTAGCTGATGCTAAAATAATAATAGGTAATCGACTATTTCCAATATTACGATTTATTAACGATTTTAATTTTAATAAAATTGTATCAGTTTCTAACGATCTTTCGTGAGCTTCATCGATAATTATAAAAGAATAACGAGCCATAAACTCTATATCTGACAAAAAACGAAGCTGTGATAATAATATACCAGCAGTCGCATAAACTAATCCTCCTACTGGTGCCTCACTCATAGGACCTGTTTGATAACCTACCGTTTTACCTAAAACCATATCTGGATAATAAGTAGAACTTCCTATTCCCTTTGCTAGTGTAACGGCCGTAATAATGCGAGGTTGTGTGCATAATATCGTTCTTCCCGTGAAATGTACGTTAACGGGTGTATTTTTATTACGAAGTAATCTTAATATGTAAACTGGTAATACGGTCGATTTACCAGAACCCGTACGAGATTTAATTATTAATACTCTATCGGCTATAGATTTTACGCGACCGCCAAATTCAAACATACGTTTTTTTAACCATGTAGTAATATATTCGACAGGAATATCATTAGCATTTAAATCAGGAACATTTAATAAACGCCCTCTAGTTAATAGTGTAGGTATGGCCATTCTTATTTATAATCACATATAACTATGCTCGATACTTATTTAGTTTTGGTTTTGGTTTTCCATATATAACACGTTTTAAGTCGGTCGCATATTTTATATAATTATTTACAGAAAATTCTGGTTTTTTAGTGATTTTATTTACGTAGTTATGAAAATTAAACATCCATGTTTGAAAAGTTTTAGAATTTGTTAAATACATAGGGTGTTTTGTTACGTATGATATCGCGTGTTTAGAACACTCTGCACACGGAAGTTGTAATAGTAGTGATATACGGTTCTACATACGTCATACATCTCTTCACGAATAGGATAATTAGGATATGTTATTGTAATAGAATGTAAAATACTCCAATATTTTGGTCCCCATATTTCTTTCGGTGCCATTTTTAAATAAATTAACTAATTTAATTTACTTAAATTTAATTTAATTTACTTAAATTTAATTTAATTTACTTAAATTTAATTAACTATCTTTTTTTTATTATTGTCATACTCAATAATTTATCATATAATTCATTCCATAGTGGATTAAATAATTGTAATTCTTCTAAAATATATCGACAAGATTTAAGATTGTTAAATACAGAAATATACGCTAAACGCGTACCATATATTTGTGCAAAATTCCATCCAACTACGTCACTATATCTATCACCAATATCATCGGCAATTTGGAACGCGATTCCAAACATACGACCGGCTCGTTTAATATTAGATAATTTTTTCATATCACCACCACCTAAAAGCCAACCGCAAATAAACGCGACTTCGAAAAAAGCTGAAGTTTTATTTTGACCTATTTTATATATAATATCGTTAGAGATATTTTTATTCGACATAGAATCCATAAATTGACCACCAGCAGCACCAGATGATCCAATAGCCCTACTAAACGTGTAAAATAATAATAAACTTATTCGTTCGGCGTTGGGTTTTTTCCGCAAACTAACCATTTGTCGGCAAACGTTTTGAAATGCGGCAGAAACTAAACATACGGACGCCATTTTTGCACCACCTGTAGTAGTTGCTGCCCATGTAGAATTAATACCTCGCCGAAGTTTGTCGTTATCAAATTCTGGTAAATCATCTATTATTAGAGATGAAACGTGTAAATATTCTAACGCCAACGCTATTTCTGCAGTATCAATGTGCGTATTACCAACAGATCGGGCAATCTCCATAATAATAATCGGACGAATTCTCTTACCACCGATTAAAGCGTATTTACACACATCCTCTAAAGGATCATTGTTCATATCATCATTTACGGAAAAATCGCCACGAATTAACGATAATTGTATTAATTTATTTATTTCTTTTTTATATTCATTGTACGTACGGTATTACCTAAATCTTGGGATGAAATAATTCGAAGATCATTTTTTATTGGTAAATTTGCTAATGAATCTTCAATATCAGCTGTTAAACCCAATATTAAAATTATTAGTAATATTATTAGACAATAATACTATTATTATTATTATTATAATAATTACTTTTTTAAAAGCTTCATCTTTATCCAAGAAATCTATCGCTTCTCGTAGATTTGGTTCCAAATATTAAATTAGTATTATTTCTAGGAGAATGTGAATATTTAAATGTATTACCTTCTTGATGAACAGATTCACCCATTTGAGTAAACCCTTTGTAAGTATTATTTTTTCCACGATAATTTTTTCTACCACTTCTTTCATTATATAATGGTACACCTATTTTACCTTCGTCAGGAATTTTATCAGATAACGGTTGTAGATTACGATAATTATAAAATTCCATATTATCAATCGCGTTACTTATTCCGTTTAATGTCGTTTTATTTCTAGCAATTCCTGTATCGGCGTCTGGAATTGTCATAGAACTGTTTGGATTAACGTGACTCGAATTACGATAACCGGAAAATTTAATATTGTTAAATGTTTGACGAAGATTAGTCGTTTCTTTTATAGATTTAACTATTTTATTAATTTCATTAAAATTTTCGTTAGCCGGTAATGATTGACTTAAAGTTGTAAAATAATTAATGTTGCGATTATCTTTACCGGGATAAATTCCGGCACCCAAATTAGTATTAGTGCGAACGGAACTATAAATATGGTCAGTCTGTTCATTATAGTTACGACTATCTTTATCATTAATTATACCGCGACCAGGTTTCTGATATTTATACGTATGAGAATCGGGTTGATCTACTAGCGTAGATAAATACGCGTCAGCAATATCACCGCTAGATATTCGAGATTTTATAGGTGAAGTCTGAGAAAATTCTCTACCAGTCATTTTTTAGCACCCCCTATTCTATGAATAGCTTGATCACTTAATGCCGCATTACGCATATTTGCGGCTAATACTTTATAATTTGTTCCACGAGAACCGCGAGATATTCCCATATGTTGTTGATTTTGCTTATTTACGAAAGTATTAGTAGGTGTTGATTTAGTCTTATTAACGTTCGTATATTTGGAAATAGGTAAATCTATATCTAACGTAATGTGACTAAAAGGATTATCTAGTAATTTGTGAGATCGAACGCGTCCTCGAGCGCCAAAATCGTTGTCAACGATATTATTCTTCTCACCGTTAATAATAGATCTATCACTTCTATACTCCATTTCTGGTAATGTCCGTTTATAATCGTGTATATTCTTATTAGATAAAGTGGTGTTTACTTTAGATGAGGATGAGGATGAATCGAAACTATTTCTACCATGGCGTTGTATTTTACTAACATCCAATAAATTTTCTACCAATTGAATAGATTCTTCACCTTCTTTACTACCATGTCCAATATTTTCTCCCATATTTTTTTCATATATTCGACACGTCGATTGTTTCTTATTAAAAATGGGGGAGTGAGTAGTTTTATCTAAATTGCCATAAAACAGTTCCTTATTACTAGGTACGTTCGGAGAATTATATTGTCGATTTATCATCGTTTTAGATAAGGTAGGATTATGTTCAGGGTTATCATTGTATAATTTAGATGGAATCGGAGTATAATCCATTAATTGTAACATAATATTATGACGTCTCTTATCATCCATAATTTGATTTTATTTTGTATAAACGAGACAAGATAATTCAGAAAAAAAATTACAATCTTAAATTTTTGTACGGATTATATAAGAAATCGTTCGTCACTTTCTGTACTAACATTTTTGCTTCTGGTTGATTTAATGTATATTGACGTTGAGTTACTCGACCACTTGATATCACTTGTAACTGAAGTCGTTTAATAAGTTCATTCTTATTTTTACGTGTATTATATTTTTCTGTTAATATTTCTGATCGGATAGCGCGCAAATAGAAGCTCATTAGTACCTACAATTTCACATACAGTTATCATTAAATCTATTAATTCAGAAATATTAAGATTTCGGTTAAGAATTGGAAAGAAATATATTGTCGTTATTATACTTATCTGTTCATCATTTAAAGCATTGTCAAGCTGGTCCAGACAGGTATAAATTGTTGACCAAATTTCGTAATCAGGTATTTCTTGTCCATGTTGTAGAGGGACTTCGCTCATTATATTCTCCAGGTAACTGGCCACTAACGCCCTTTTCACATGAATAGGAATATTTTTTAACTCAAAATATTTAGACAATTTGTAACTTTTATGAATAGGTTCAATTTCATATTCTTTTTTTTTAACGGGTTCGGGTGTAGATGTAGATGTAGATGTAGTTGTAGTTGTATTTACGTCGATAGAAATTTCCATGGGAGAACTTGCAGATACACTTGCACTTGCACTTGCACTTGCACTTGCACTTGCACTTGCACTTGCACTTTTACCAGAATGTACACTTCCAACATCACCTGCAATATAAGGCATACTTCCATCGCTATATGCACTATAACTTACACTGCCAACGCCACACGCACCAGAGTTTAAAATTCCATCGCTATATGCACTATAACTTACACTGCCAACGCCACACGCACCAGAGTTTAAAATTCCAACACCACACGCACCAGAGTCTACACTTTTAGTACCAGACCGATTATGTCCATATAGTCGCCCATGTCCACGTCCACGTGTACGTGAATACACACGCGCACGACCACCCGATTTTGCACGTTTACCCGAACTTACACTTGTAAATACACTTTTATCTTCTTTATGAATGTCCACATAATCGGTTTCGGTTTCGGTTTCGGCATTGATGTTGATGTTGAAAATATCAGGACTACTATATTTTACTTCACGCGTATAGTGCTGTTGAGGAATATACTGTACAATACTATTGTTTATGTGTGTATTTTCAATATCGGGATTATTTTCAAACTCTAAGGGAACGTTTTCATTTTGGTTTCCAAACGAGAATGAAACGTTTTCGTTTTCGCGTTCATTATCTTTATCCTCATAATATAGTGACAGATTATGTCTGTAGTAGTTATCCATGGTTATAACTGATTATAATCGATTATAATACGTTCATTTTTATTAAAAAAAAACGGAAGATATCACATCACATCACATCAAATCTCCGCGTCAAATCAAAACTATTCTGAAGGCATCACATCATATTCAGGTTCATTCGTATGTTTTACTATTTCAATTTCGCATAATTTATTAATAATTGTTGCAACTTTATTAAAACACGCCTCTGCGTCTGTTTTATGTAAATACGCTCTTATTTCATTAAGTTTACCACCAAAATCTATATAATATTCAAATAAATCTTTTTTAGATAATATATCACACTTTGTGTTGAAATCTTGAGTTAACTGATAAAATCTTTCTATTTTGTCAATTTTTTCTTTTTCATATATTTCTCGTATACACGATTCAGACAGAGTTTTATTACCATTAAAATTACATGTGTTTATAATTAAGTCGCATAAACCACGTTGCGTTAAAGTACGTTAATAATAGAGGGAAGAAATATTTAACATTAAATTCTTTTATTGGTTTATCATCTAATGCATTTCGTACCAGTATTAATGTTGACGTGTACAAACCATCCCGTTCGTCGAGTTCTATCTTTTTGTTGTTTTTTATAGGATGTGAGCTAAATACGACATTAATAAATGTTTGTAGGAAACGTACTTTCTCGTTTTTTATAATGGGACATGCATTCGAATTTACGACCGAATTATATGCTTTGTTGGCTTTTATTAATTCAGAAAATATTTCTTTAGGTGAAGCATCGTATAATCCGGAAGTACTGGTGGTTGGTTTTTCCGAATAATGCGTTTGTACTGGTGATGAAGCATATGACCTATTGTATTTCTCTTCTTCTTCTGCTTTTACATATGCATTTTCACGTGTAGACAAGTCCTTATCAATTCGTTGAAAGGCAGATATTCCCTGTATGCTTCGGCTGAAGCATATCCTCCTGGAAGAGTTTCTTCTGGAAGATCAAACCTTTCTGGAATAGACGAATCAAACCTTCCTGGAAGAGGTTCTTCTGACGAATCGCAGCTGTATGGAAGGGATTTTTGTGACGAATCGCATCTGTATGGAAGAGTTTCTTCTGACGAATCGCATATATATGGAAGAGTTTCTTGTGACGAATTGTGACTTTTTGGATGAGATTTAGTTATAACTGTAATTTGTCCTGGATATTTTGTATTAATAGTTTGTGATGTATGTATTTGTATATCACTATTATTTCCAAATATGTTTATGGATCCGTCCTCTCCTATAATTACTCCATCGTTTCCTATAATAATATTGGCCATTGTTATATTGACTATGAAGTGACGTGACGTGACGTGACGATTATATAGATATATATATGTTACAATTTTTATACAAAATCGTGTTCCATTTAATAGAGTTGTTAATAGTAGATTCCAGTTTAATTATAGTCAATTTTAAAAAAAAAATACATTTTAAAAACAAATTATAAACCGTTTAGTGGTTTATATCCTTTTTCTTTCAAAAACGTGTTTGTATCTGTCAACAACTGTAGATTTTTGGGTTTTTGGGTTCTTGTTCCTTTTCATTTTGTCGCTTTAGTAAGTGCCTGTTTAAATCACAAATTCCCCTATAGCCCGATTCAATAATTTCGTGTTTCTGTAGTGTAAAACACAAATTCGTCCTCATTATAATCAAATCGACTAAACTATTTAGCGTTAAATATCGGTCAATTGCTATAAAATAATATACTATTTTCAATTTGGGTATTGGTTTATCATCTACTAGTGAATATATTAACCCAAATGCTGATTCAAACAACCTATTAAAGTGGTCTGTAGGTATCATTTGGCCATTCTTTTCTACACCCTTACTAAAGACATAATTTCGATAATTACTTATTTTATTAAATACTTCATCCTGACTATTAACGGGACAACTTGGATCATCATGTTTTAACATTAATTCGTTAATGCGTATAATGTATTCCTTTACCTCTTCCTCAGTTAATTTACTGCCAGGTAAAGGAATAGGAATAAGTGACTCCATGTTTTGTTTTTTAATATTATGATTTTTGTTGAAGCTATATAGGTAATTATATTAAATCAAATTTAAAAAAAAAAAATATAATTTTGTAAATAACCTGCTTATAAATTTCATATTTTATATAAATAATTTTGTTCAGCTTCAGCTTCAGCTTCAGCTCAAGCTTCAGCTTCTACTCGTCCTTGGTTTTTGAGGAGACCTTTTTTTATTTTTTTTTTCTGGAAGTTCTGATATTTCTTACCCTTCTTTTACCTGAATTCTACAGTGTGCTTAATTGCGGCTTGGCCAGACCGAATAGCGTATAAGATTGGAAGATAGGGGTGGGTTAAAGTAATAATACAAGATAGAGTCACATAAACCCGGTGGAGGATCCCTGTTGATTTTGAAGAACATGTCTTTTGCAAAATTTATTGTCTGGCTGAACGACCTGTTTTTTTTTTTGCGGATTTGGAGATTTTCATTAATGTCCCAAATTAATCATGATTAGATACTTTTACAGTACTTCTTATATATTGAGCTATACGATTAAATGTTTTCAATTTTATTTGTAGTTCTTCCTCTATAGTATCTGAATCTTCATCTGAATCTTCATCTGAATCAGAGGATGGCCACGAAGAAGAGCAATAAGAAGACGCTGATGAATCGAAAGATACTTTTTTCTTACTTTGACACCCAACTCCCCCAGTTAAACAAGATAGATTTTTTTTTGATGTTCCTGTTGCTGTTGCTGTTCCTGTTGCTGTTGTTGTTGCTGTTGCTGTTGCTGTTGCTGTTGCTGTTGTTGCTGCAACTGGTGATATAGATTCGGATAAATTTTCCATTGCCGGTGTTTTTACAGCCCCAGCTATAGCGTCGGCTACAGCTTTAGCTGTGGCTCTCACTTTTTTTTATTTTTTTTTTTTTTCCGCTTCATATCTGGACTTGTTTTGTGTTTTAATCATAGCGTCAACCATGAATCGATCTTCAGCTGTAAAGTCGACTTGAACCCTACCTTCAGCTTGAGCTTTAGCTTTAGCTTCGGCTACTTTTATACCCATGGCATCAATAGCCATTTTAACACTAGCTTTAGCTTTGATTGCTTTAATCGTCCGGGCTTCTTCTGCTTTTTTAATTCTAGCTTCTAATTCTATTTGAATATTCCCCGTTATCTTGTTCTTCAAGAATGGCTTTAGCTTCACGACTGGCTTCTTTTTCAAGCTTGGCTTGTTCTTCAAGCCTGGTTTGTTCTTCAACCCTGGCTTTAACTTCAAGCCTGGTTTTAACTCTGGTTTTAAACTCCTCTTCAGTCTTGATTTCAGCTGCTGTGTGAGCTACTGCTTTAACCCTGTCTTTAGCTTCAGCTATATTTCGATTTGTGGCGTCAACCGACGGATTAATATGATCAGCGTTATATTGAGCTGCAGCTGCAGCTCCATCTCTGATTTTATTTGTAGCCAGAAGTGGATATGGTAACATATGTGTATCGGAATATGGGGGTGGAGCGGAATCGGAATATGGGGGTGGAGCGGAATCGGAATATGGGTGTGGAGGTGGAGGTGTTTGTGCAAATCGTCTCGGTCTCGGTCTATAGTAATCGTTGTTAATCACCATAGTGTTGTTCGTTCCAAATTTGTGTGGCTCCGTTTACTCTTCCAGTAAATTGTTTAAGTCCTTCTTTTGTTCCCGATATCGTTGTAACGCCACTCTTAGTCGTAATTTCGATACTATTACTATCACCATTCTGTTTATAAATGATATTTTGCCCGTCTTCTCCTAGTTTTCGATCCGCTTTTTTTACCGCTTCTTTTCCAGCTTTTTCGGCGTCTTTTATGATTTTTTCCGCGTCCATCATTATATTATCAAATGATTTCGATACAAACTCCATCTTTCTTTTATTTTAAGACTGATAATTATTATTTTAATGAATCAAATTTAGATTTTTGCTGCTGTTGATTATTATTTGAATGAATCAAATTTAGATTTTTGCTGCTGTTGATTATTATTTGAAATGAATCAAATTTACATTTTTGCTGCTGTTGATGGCATTATGACATTTTCTAATTCAATATCTTGCGCTTTTGATGATTCATTCATACAATCCTTATGTGACTGGTCTTTAAGTTTATAATTGTCTTTACAATTGTCTTTACAATTCTTATACGTGAAAGAATTTCCACCCCATTTTAATTCGTGCGCACCCCCATTTATATTCATGTTTCTAACTGTATCTATAGTATTTACAATATTATTTTCATTAGCACTTTTATTAATTGATCTTTGCATGGAGTAATAATGTGCGAATATTATTACCGATATAATGCTGCACAGATAAAATGCACATTTTACGTATTTATGCCAAGTTATGTCAAATGTAGGCCTTAATACCGTATAAATTATAATCATAGTTAAAATAGTAATGATAATTGCGGTAAAAATAGGATTAACTATTATAGTATGTATTATTCCATAATCACACGCCCATTCAGCTGCACCATTAACAAATTGACCAACTTCGAAACCCATAGTGTTTACTATATTAATGTTTATATTTATATTATAGTCAACATTATAGGTTTACTCTTCTCCGATTTTACTGGCGGGTATTGTAATACCAACACCAACACCATCACTTGGTAAATTAACGGGATTATTTGGTAAATTAACGGGTTTAGTTAGTAAATTAACGGGTTTTAGTTAGTAAATTAACGGGTTTATTTGGTAAATTAACGGGTTTATTTGGTAAATTAACGGTTTAGTTGACAAATTAACGGGTTTAGTTGACAAATTAACGGGTTTAACGAGTGTCTACCTGCTGGTTTATGAATTGGTTTATTAATTATTGGTAGAATTGGTTTTCTTTCTGGAGATGGTGAAATAGATCTCTCACTGTGTGAGTAATCAGAGCTTAAATCCGATTCAGATATAGATTCCGATTCAGATATAGATACCGATTCCGATACCGATACCGATTCAGAATTCGTTTCATATTCCGTTTCATATTCATCTTCCTCCTCCTCCTGTCTACTTCTTCTACTTCTACTTCTACTTCTACTTCTACTTCTACTTCTACTTCTACTCTTTTTTATCATGTTTATTAATTTTCTATATTTTTTTTCTTTTATGATCCATTTACGTTTTTCTATGACTAATTTAGTATATTTTAATTTTATATTATTTAAAGACTTTTCGAATTGTTTTTGTATCGTTACAACCATATCCGCTGATACCATATTATTTGCTTGACTAATTTTTTTAAGAAATTGATTATGAATGCGATCGCGAATCCCTAAAAGTATAGTAATACTTTTATCTTGAAGCATTCTAATATTAACGGTATAACGCGATTGTATATTTCGTTGATCAATTATCATTGGTAAAATTTCTCCGCTAGTAACGTGTGTACCTAATGACGCGATTAAATCACATATGATTGTTCCCAATGTTTCATCTTTATCTCCCGCGCGCATAATAGAAAAATATTCCATTGGAATAAATTGTGAAACTATTTTATCTACAAATTCCGCAAATGATAATATAGAATAACGAGTAGTTGTTTGAAAATACCTATGAAGACTGGTAATATTAGATTTATAACTTTGTTCATCTGTTTTTAAACCAACTATATAAGCTTGAACAGAATTACGATATTCGTCAGTAATGGAGTTATGATTAGAATTATTATATTCGTCATTAATCGATTTATTATCAGATACTTTATTTTTTGCTAACCGATATAAACAATTATAAAAAATTTCTACATAATTAGTTCCTATAATTTCTAATATAGATATTAATCTTCTATCATAATTTGAAAAATTCATTTTTAAGTACATAATTTTAAATTTAATACGTTCAATTTAAAATTATTTTATATTTTAAACGCTTTAAAATACACATTCTCCTTGTCTACAAGCATTCCATCCGATCTAACAGCATCACAAATTTCTAACATTGCTGGAGACCCGAACTTAAATAATTTTGGATATATCGCGGTCATATGATAAAAATGTTGTCCATCAGAATCTTCCCTAATATATACTAATTTACGGTTATCTTGATATACAATGCGCGTTACATCTTCTATATAATTTTTAATGCTTTTAGGAAAGTTATTAGCCGCTCTTAGAAAGTTTGAGCAACACACTATGCGCTCCGTAAAAATGGACATAAACGCGTTTTTTCTAATGTTAGCTGGAAGATCCGTATCATCTTGGCAACACATTACTACTGATATAAATGAATGTCTATTTTGATAAAAGAGTTTACGAAAAATATTAGTTTTAAATAATGGTTTTAATTGGGCCGCGCAATCATCAAATATTAATAACATTCGTGGATTAAAGTTGAGATACG
The DNA here is from genome assembly GCA_029237695.1 of Conchocele bisecta. Classification (NCBI taxonomy): domain Eukaryota; kingdom Metazoa; phylum Mollusca; class Bivalvia; order Lucinida; family Thyasiridae; genus Conchocele; species Conchocele bisecta. Next base: position 106,767,011 of record CM055271.1, read on the forward strand.
TAATACTATAGCGTTCATCGTCCGCTAAATCCCATTTAGATCTTATTAAATCCGCTTCCATAGTTATAAATTTTTTAAATAAAAGAATAACCATATCGTTAAATTTATCTTCCACATATCTAGTTTTAGTTTCTAACGTACTAACATTATCTCCGTATTGATTAGATATTTTTAATAACGTTTGTCTTTTTTTACTATTTAAAATTTGTAGAAAAGTATCTGCAATCTTTTTTCGTATTAGTTGATAATTTATTATATAATTTTTGCAATACTGGTTTAGAAATGGCGCCCTTATACATAGACGCCATCATCTCTTGTCGTTCCCATACGGCTTCTAAAAATCTAACAGCACCCTTTACTTCGTCGTTTTTTTTTTCTTTTTCTAAACCCGCTTTATATATACGATAATGTATAAATTGCGGTTCAACGATGCCCTCATACGATCTATTAGATGGTTCGGATGGAGATATTACTAAAACTTGTTCAATTTGAGGTTTTATTAATTGTAATATATGTTTAACGATAACCGTTTTTCCCGTTTTTGACGGTCCGTATAATGCCGTGGTTTTATCTATAATATGTTTAGGTGTTAATGTTAATATTTTAATTTCGTTACCTTTTTTTGTAATTAATGACATTTTTAATAATAAATATTATATTATTCAGATTCAATATCATTTTTCGATGATATATTTACTTCTGGTGCTTCGGCTTGAGTGAAAAATTTGGTTTTATCGAAACTACCAGTGTCTGCATCATGTGTCCAAACGTCTACTTGAACCGCTTCATTAGGAACATTCAACATTTCGTGAGCACTTTCTATCTCTGACTTTAATGTATTAATTTCTTGTTTATCTGAGCTAGATAATTCTTCTTTATGTTGTAATTTATCTAAAAGTACTTCGCATTGCTCTATATGTTCCAATTCTTTTGCCGCTTTTACATTTCCTCTCGCTTTTTCTAAACGTTTCATAGCTTCTGGTGTAATTATTTTGTTCACACCATGTTGTTGAAGATTTGGATTATTTGCCTTATACGCTTTAAGGCCGGGTGCATCTGGTCCGTCGTTTTTAATATTGTTAGCTTTAGCTATGTGTACGCGCTTTTTCATTAAATCTATACCTAGTTTTTTATCTTCCGCATGTCTGTCGAGAATTCGTTTAAGCATATCTGTATGTTTATTGTATACGTTTATTTTATCCCTATTTTGTTTAAAATCACCCAATAACGTCCACGCCCCAAAGTCGATCGCTTTAATGTCGCTTATTACTTCATCGATATGTAAATCTCTAAACTTATCTAAAGCAATATCAACTTCTGCTGCAGAACCTTCAAAATATTCGTAAAGTATAAGTCCCCAATCGAGATCTGGTTTATCGTGATATAACGCGTTTGTGGCGTTTCTTAATTCCTCGTAATTAACTTCTGTATAATAGTTCCACCTGTGAAAGGTATCTTGCGGTGGTATAATATTTATTGCTGGCCTTGTTGGAGATGTTTCCGAAATTGGATATAACAAATACTTAAACCTTTCTTCCGCACCATCAGCAGTTAAAATATATCTCATCGCATCTGCCACTCTTTTTTCTCTCAAAATATAACACGCCGAGTTATATGCTCTACTCGTTTCGAGTATCGTTTTTTGGTGAACAAGATCTTCATCTATTGAGCATGTTGAGGGGGGTTTAGAAAGAACTTCCAATGGTATGCGAGTAGGATCTCCACTATCTATTATTAAATTATCATCAAATCCAGTAATTTGTTTATGTTCTCGTTTTTCTTTAAGATTAACTTCATCATATACACTTCTTACGTGAGCATCTGGGTTAAATTCTAGCCAATGGTGTAAAAATTCCTTAATAATTTTTTTCGCGTTATCGTTCGGTATTTCTAATTGTTGAGGATGATGATAAATTTTTAGTTTATTCACTATACTTTTAGAACTCTCGTATTTGTACGCCTCTTTCCTAAGTTCTGTTAGATTTTCGTTATATTTAGTTCCAAAGTTACTAATCTCTCCAGATAACATGTATTTTAATCCAATTATACCACTTTTTATATCATCTAAAGACGGTAAATTTAATTCCTTGGTTGGTCCCTTTAAATAAATATATTCGCGTTCTAGTTCGTCAATTTGTTTCGATAGGTTTTTAATGTGTTCGCATCTTTCTTCCACGTCTTTATGATCGATATTTAATTTACCTTTATTTTCTCGTTTAGGCATCCATCTTCGACTTTCCGCTGGGACTTCCCATTCATCTACCATACGAAATATAAAACCTATGAGAGATGTCATCGTAAATTTTTTAATATATTCTTCTCTAAGATTCGTAAAAGACGCTGCCACCGTTCTTTTTTTATCATTATTGTTTTTAATAATATAAGTATACGGATTAAGTCTTTTTTGTAATTCTATAATATTTTCTGGAGTAATGTTTTCGTCCATTATTTTTTCCGGATGTTCAATAACATCGTTTAATAAATTTTCAAATTCTTGTTCATCTGTCTTCTTTTCCATTATTATATATTTTATTTAATATGTTGAACGTTTAACAGGTCGACATAACAAAAAAAAAAATGGAATCAATAAGTAGACAAATTTTAACAAAAATAGATAATGTACAATTGGTTATCGATAAAATAAAATATTCGTTGCCCTTTGAAGAAATTACGGATTTACCACCATCATGTGCTCGATATGGATGTTCATGCGGCGGAATTCCGTCCGTTACAGAATTAAATAAATCTTTACTATATATTCGCGATAATTTTTTATTATGTACGGGTAAATATTATATTATTTCCGCAAAGGGTGAAACTGGTCGAAATTATGCTAAAGATTATTTTATGCGTATTACTTCTTCAAATTCGTTTATAACGGATTTAGATAAATTAGTTTATAGTGCCAGACGTATATGCGAAAACTGGCGGAAGAATGATAAATTTAAAAATATATTATCGTTAATCTATCAAATTGAGACGGTTCAAACTCCGAATTTAGAATGGATAGATTTAGTAGATTATAAAACGTGTTCCTTTTGTAATATTGAGATGGTATTAAATTCTGATATTTCCGCTCTTCAATGTTCTGTATGTGGTAAAATATCAGAATTAATGGGGACAGTATTTGACGATGCGCAATTTTATAATCAAGAGGGTCAAAAGGCTAAATCTGGAATTTTTAATCCAAATCGTCATTATCGATTTTGGATAGAGCATATTTTAGCATTAGAATCTGAGGAAGAATTAGGAGATAAGGATGATGAAAATAAAATTTATGTGGGGAAAAATTATTTGAACAATTAATCAAAATAATACATAGAGATAAAAAAATATTAAGAATTTTGAGTGTCGAAAATATACGATCTATGCTTAAAGAACTGGGTCGCACAGATTTAAATAAAAATGTTCCACTTATTTTAAAAAAATTAACTGGAGTTGGTCCTCCTCGTTTAATAGAATGGATGCGTTTAAAGGGTGAAAAGATATTTTCCGAAGCGATTAGAATTCGAGAGCGAATGTGTCAACATGGTCGAGTTAATCGTAATTATTATCCATTTTACATATATAAAATTTTCGACAGCACATTAAATGTTAACGATTTCGAAAATCGTAGAATATTATATTATATTCATTTACAAGGTGATGAAACTCTATTAAAAAGTGACGCGGAATGGAGCGAAATCTGCAACGAATTATTAGACATTACTTGGAGCCCTACGGACCGCACAGAGGCAGATAAATATAGACCGAGATAATAAATTTCTTAAATTTTTTAAATTTATTAAATTTCTTAAATTTCTTAAATTTTTTAAATTTCTTAAATTTCTTAAATTTAAGTGCTGAATCTGAGAACTGCAGATCCATCTGTTATAAGTAGGAAGTTAATCGCGACAGCAATGACGAATAGATCCGCTGATGTTCCTGCTGTTACGTATGATGTATTCCAGTCGAGGAAGAATTCTCTCGCTCTAGATACGTTGAAATGACCACTTGGTTGATAACTCCTCGGGTAAAGCGCGAAACTAATGAACATAACCCCTGGATCTTCTGGTGTTATTATAGCTGGTCCACCATAGTGGAATGGTATATAAGAGTTAAAGAATTTATCTGGACAAGAATCGTGAATCTTAACCCCGTGAGCAGTTAGAGATAGCGAGTCAACTGTTGGCAATTCTACCGTATATTTAACTGGGCAAATTTGTCCAACACTTGAATATGTTCCGCTGTTATCATCCGTATCTACAACATCAACTTGATTTGCAGAATCTCTCAATACGTTAGATCCTAATTCTGAAATATGTGGTGTGTCACTTTCCATATCGACCACCTTACCGAATCGATGCCAATCTCTATACTCATTTGGATTTTGTGTACTTACGTTCCACGCTGGTCTAAGACCGATAAACATGTACTCAATTGGCCATTTTAACTGAGATAGAATTTTATCATCGTGAGAATCGCTATTACTACGAACCTTGTGTCGACGATAAATGCGAATGAGAGAAAATCCGATTCTCTTAATGAAAATATCGTGAATTTCTGGATTTACGAACATATTATTAACGTACAGCTCCATATTAGCCAAAGTAATATCGGGAAGTTGTCCCTTAATCCACCAAGGTCGATATTGAACTGTTCGAAGTGTTAATACCTCCGGTAGCGGTTGCACTATCTATAGTTTGTTTAACAAACAGACCTGGAAATTCGTGAACCATATCTTGTTGAGATGCGAGAGTAATTGTAATGTGTCTATTACCAAATGGAATCGCTACGGATGGAATTGCCAATCTAGCATCATCGTTAAACCAAAATCTCAGTTTATTCCAAATAGCTAGAGGTGGTTGCCAATATTTCGGAGTTTGTGGCCCGTGAACACACTGTAGTTGTTCTCTTTGTACTTCGAAATAAGCTGGTTCATTGGTGTGAGTGGGGGAAAGATTATTAGCCACTTGAATATTGTGAACATTTTCTGGAAATTGTTTGCTCATATATGCTTTAGGGGTTTGTAAAATTGCGGTATTAGTAGTATTACTAATATCTGTCAAATGATTGATAACTGATGGTGTAGCTTGATGATTATCTACAATATGACTCATCTTAGGTCCAGAATATCCCTCAATTGGAACCTCTTGTCCAACCAATCTCTTATAACCAGTAAGTTTATCCTTACTGATAGTAAATTTTCTAAGCATACTAACTGTAGTATCGTGATATTCGTCGAGCGGGTTACCATTGACCTCAAACTTAACATTAGAATATAGACGCTCTCCGGGATATTCACAATATCTAACCATGTTTCTATATTGGTTACCAGAATTAACCTCGTTGCCGAAAGGATCAACGAGTTGATATTTAGTATTTTCTAGATCCGTTATATTATCCCAATCTTTTCCATTAGCTGGAAATGATTGAAATCGACCGAATGCGCCGGATCTAGTTGTTCCTTGTGGCGGTGCAATTTGCATGGGCGATGAGATTGCGCTGAGTACCTGTGTACCAACCATATCATGAAAAAAATCTCCGAATTGTGGAATGTTAAAAGTAACAGGATTACCGAGTTGAGGGTTACCTGCCTGGGGACGAAGTTTTGCGTACTCCGATCCAATGGCTGCAAATGGTTTAAAGTGAGCATTAACGTGTATAATATGACTTTCTTCTAAATCGCGGATGGTTGGTGTTGGATCATCGTGTCCCTGTTGTTTTTTTAACCGAGTAATTTCTTCTATACGCTGATTAAGTTCTTCGGTAGCGGTAATAATTTTATCCGCTTTTCCGTCATTAGCTATAAGCTTAAATACTCCTCCCGTTGACATTGCGATATTATTTTGTTTTATATATTACACGATAGAAAATAATTAAAAAAATAAAATCCCATATAATAAAAAAAACAAAAAAATGTCAATTCGAGCTGATCAATTAGGAAAATTACCAATAACTGGAGACGTGATAAGTAATATTGTTCGTGAACAATTAAGGATTATAGATGATGGTTTAATTAGTAAAGATCACACGTGGGGTCAAAATATTATGAAATTTAATCTTCCTATTAATTTTCAGATACATGGAATATCTAAAAAAAATAGTCAACGTATAATTTACACCTCTATACTAAACAGTTTATCTAATCGCGGGTTTACTACTCGTATAAGTTTTCAACCAAAAAATACGATATTGTATATAATGTGGATAACGGATTTAACTACTCTAGAAACTAAAAATATGAATGACATTATAAGATCGAATTTAATTTTTTAATCGATTTAAAATAAGTAAGTATTTCTTTCATTAATCCTGTCTCCGTATGTTTAGAAAATATTAAAATTATTAACAAGATTAATATTATAGATAGAATACCTATTATAATAATATCCTTATCCAATGTGTCTAATGTAAAATTATCAAAATAATCAGTACTAAAAAAATATTTATTAAAATCGAACTTACGATTTGTATTTGTATTTGTATTTGTATTTGTATTTGTTTTCTTTTTTGGAAAAACTTCGTCACTATCTATAAATATTCCTGGCGGAGCATTATAATCATAATAATAAGCCATTATAAAAATAAATCGTTTAAATGTCTACTATATTATTCAAATAGATTTTTAAATCTCTTTTATATTATTATTCTCTTTAGATCTAATATTACAATATGCGTGTCTAGCATCACCTACAACAGGTTTTCGTTTTACTTCTTCCCATAATGCTTCATCTTCGGCCAATCCAGGAGCACCTTTTTGTTTAGTTTGTTGGTGCGGATATAAGAAAAACGAGGGAAGTAATTCCAAAATAATTCGAGATGCGGGTCCAACACTATAACGCTCTATAATTTCTCCAACCACCTGAGAAGTTTCATATCGCATACGAAGTAGTTTAGAGTTAACGGTATTATGATAGCCAGTATAATCTGGAGACCAACCCAATATAGGAATTTCTCGCGACCCATCTAATACGGTTTCTATACTTTCCGCTACACCCAATATAACCTCTTCAGCCATTGAGGCATATCGATTCCTGTCATTTTTTAATTTTAAAATATTTAAAACTGAATCTATTTCTCCCATGGAAGAAACAAGTGTCGGACTAGATACGTCAGAACAATCTACATTTTCTTCCATAAATGTTTGTTTTAATTGACAAATTTGTTCCAATTTACTAGCCTTAATACCCTGAGCTCTTTCTCGCTCAACTCCGTATGATGTGTGAGTATTTGTTCGCATATCATCTAAAACCGAACTTAAGTGTCCCCTTAGTTCCTGCTCTTCAGTCATTTTATGTTTAGTGGTATAGGGTGAACATACGGGTTCCGGCACGTTATATACCTTTGGAGGGTTTATATTAGATTGTATATTTATTTTATTATCGCCTGATAATTCATCACTACTATTTGACGAGGAATAATAACTTTCGCTATCTGCTACGATATCTTCCCCACTAGTCGAATTATTATCGTCGTCGTCAAAATTAACACCATCTATTATGCTATTTAAACTATTTTTTGTACCATCTGCGTGTTTAGTGTAATTATCTCCGGGTGTATTGTAATTATCTCCTGGTGTGTTGTAATTATCTCCTGGTGTATTGTAATTATATTCGTGCGCGTTGTCGTCTACTGTTGTGTTGTGGTCGTGGTCGTGGTCGTGGTCGTGGTCGTGGTCGTCTGCAGGCGTATTATTGTTGTCGGCCGGTGACTTGGCTGTTGATTTATTAAATTCGTCTTGTGGTATAGATATATCAGATTCATAATCACTATTAGATAATTTAAATCTAAATCTTTTGCGAGACCCGCTAATTCTTTTTGATATATTTTTACTGGATTTTCTGGAGCAACAACCACTCTACCCATTATTTCCTTTTCTACTTTTTCTAAATCTAAATCTGTATTAACGTGTTGTAAATTCATAATACTAGTTATTCCAGCAATATTTGTTGCATCCGTCCGTGGTGTAAATTTGGATTTTTTTACACCAGTTCTACGATGAGAAATATTATTTTTTTTTGTAATACGTGGCATAATAATATATTAATATAATTACAGATTTTCAACATGATATTTCTAAAAGTTCTTTTAATATATCATCGAGGTTACATTTTTTAGCATCATTATTATTTGATTTATGAGGTGTAATACCACATATTTTCCACACTTGATTGTTTTCTTTACATTTATATTGAATATCTTCCAAAGTTGATTTTTTAATGATTTTTGTACTTTTTGGTGTAATGTTTTTTATAATTTCGTTAAATTCTGAAGCGTGTAAATCTCCACCGTATTGTTTTAATCTAGTTTTAGATGGAGATGATGGAATATTATATGTTTTTTTACCAGTAAATTCGAAATATACCATACATAATAATTCTCTAGATTCGCACGCCCTTTTCTGATTAAAATTATCATCGATATATCTGGCGCTACACCCAAATGAACACGTATTTCCTAAAACTACAAATATATTACCTTCACGTACTCCAGTTGGTATAAATTTAGGAACTCCAGAAAATGTAATGTCGCACGACCAACATTTTAAATTTGTAGATAGTGGCCAGTCGTCTAAATTAACGAAATGAGTAGGAATGCGGTCGTATATAATAGAAGAATACTTCGACACTGGTTCTACGTTTTCTTTTATGCGCTGTTTTATAACATCCTCTAGAGACTTATAATCTGCTTTAGTAACTCCTTTTAGGAATAGTACATTGGGTGGATTAAATGTTTTCTCCATTTTTAGTTTAATAATACACAGTTTAATAGGTTAAAAATGAAACTCAAACTTAATAAAATAATACAATGGATAGTGATTTACTAATAAAACAATCTCCTCCATTTACAAAATTAACAATGTTTTTATGTACGTACGAAGTAACATTAACCAATTTAAATAGAAAACATGACGATTTTATAAAAGATTTAGAACCTATTGGAAATATTAAGGCTATAAATTGTAATTATGGTCATAAATGTCAACCAGATTATACTAATTTTCTAAAAGCTGGTCCGAAAAAAAAAATAGATTGTCCCCCCCCACCAGGAAGACGTAGACGAAAAGTACAAGGAGATGGGTCGTGTTTCAACAGTACCATTGAGCCCGTTATTATTCTAGATAAAGACTTAAACACATACGCACCCAGTGGTTATAATAAGTGTTATAAATTGAAATGTTTTACATCTACTGGTAAGACTCAAATTCCTGGAGTTATTTTACCATCAATGGAAGACGGTAGAATAGTTGCACAAATATGGGTAGATTATTTAAACGACAGTAAATTTGGTACTGATGGATTACCTATAGAAGTAAAATCTCAATACCCTATTATGATTAATTTTAAATTTGTGATATATCGTACATCTCCTCGTATTATAATAAATTTAAAATCGTTCGCCAACCTTTTAATATCTACAACGTGTAAGATTAAAAGTCCATACGTCATTCAAGAAGTAAAAAAACCTACAGAAGCTCCTAAAATATCTGCTAAGTTTTTAATCCCATCAATAAATTGTGATTCTTGTAAAAAAATTAGGTAAATATATTTTTAAGAGGAAAAGTAAATTTCTTAGGTGGTAAAGATTTTATCTCTGCTAATAATATATATAATTATTTAACAAATATTTTAAACGAATATTGGGAAGATCTGGTTTGTTTACAACCAAAACCAGATATTTAAAGTATACCATTTTTAACCAAATGCGAAACTACGATGTAAATTATTATTAAAAATATACTTTGAATTATAATACCGTACGTAGTTACGTCTCTTCCAACGGTACCACCTGGAAACCCACTAATTATGTTATCTATAAAAATATCACTATTAACTAATATAAATGATACAAATAATATAATATAGTTTTAAAACTTATACTAGTTTGAAAGTGCGATTTATTCTCGTTCTCGTTCTCGTTCTCGTTATCCTCGTCATTAATTAATAATGTATAATCTTGATTAGACATTTTAATATATAATCTTGATTATACATTTAATTTTAATATATTATCTTATCTTATCTTAATATTTTGTATAATTTCTCCCGGTCTATGTATTAAATTTAATTCATCAATTACTCCAGAAATCATAGTCGCCACGGTTGTATTTTTTATAACGGATTCATAATATCGCTATTTAAAATATCTATTAAATCTTCGTACCTATCTTTAGGTAAAATTAATCGCCCATCCGAAGAACAATGAGATTGATTTATTGAGGATGGTGATGAACAAGAAAGATATATATTATTTAATATTATATATGAAGTATTTGTTTCTAGTTTGATATGTTTAGAAAGAAGTTGTTTAATCATTTGTCTCGAGTTGTTTTTATTTTCTCTAAGTTTATCCAATGTCATTCTATCAAATTCAAAAACTGTTGTAGCGATTATATTTTCGAACGCGTGACGTATATTTCCCATATTTAAATTACATGTATGAGCGTTCATTAATAAAATATTTAACGTCGTTAAATCGGTGGGTGATAGAATTTCGTGCATTTCGATCTGAAACTTATTAATAGATGATGATAAATTAAAACGAGTTTTCTTTATAGATTCTTTTATTTTAGCTCGAATAACTAGATTACGTTCTTTCCTAATTATTGAGGCAAATTCCGCAGCCAATAAACGATACATGTAATTCGTATACAACGCTATATTGGCCTTTTTGGTCGCTTCAGGTGGTAGCGATATGGTTTGTACCGCACTGTCCATATTTAGCGATAATATATTAATTGCCATATCAATATCTGAGGGTAGATCTGGCATCGATATAATATATATATCTTGATGTTTTGTTTTTGTAGCGTAATGATAGAAATAGAGTCCCGGTTTATTATATAGTTTACTAGGATTAGATACAAATCCTATATACTCGTTATTGTGTCGTAATAATGAATGTGGTATAATTTCTATTGATGACGTTTTTTCGTTTAATTTAGCGAATTCATTAATTTCTGTTATAATTTTCCATATACTATCTTCCGAATATTTATCCGTTATATTCGGCCGTGGTCCATATACTGTTTCTATATTATCCGAATAATGTGCCGAATACGCTACTGGAATATATAGTAAATTTTCGTTATTATCTTCCAATATTACTCCGTAACAGAAATCTCGAAGATTTATCAACTTCATTTTAATACTGTATTTATCGCTATTATTGCCAACAAATGATTTAATAAATGATAAATTACAACAATCTATTCGTAACTGACCATCACCTATCATCGAAGTTATGACTTGTAAAAACGCTATCTGCCGTATCTGTTTCGTCATATTTATTAGTAAAAAATCTACGAGCTGGACCGTTAGAATATTTCATATATTCTCGTTGATCCATAGCGACCATCGGATAAGTTCCACCGCGCGGTCCACCAATATTAAATAAAATTGCCGCACAAACTTCGGCACCGGTTACATTATTTAATGCCGATACTGTAGATGGAGTAGTTTCGAATTCTATATCACCAGTTCCGTGTTCGTCGATAAAAACTATACTATAAATTCCGTACCGAATGCGAGTTAATTCCGAAATAATTCGCTGCCATGAACTACCGGCTACACCACCAGGACTAAATGCGGTAAACTCTTTATTATTAGTTACAAAACTATCTAAAATAGCATCAGCTAGATCGGTAGGTGATGTAAACTTTGCAGCAGTTCCACTATCTAACGTTTCGTAAGTATCTGGAATCATTATAACCACTTCAGCTAAAGATTTTGCAAAATCATCTGGATATTCATTTACTGCTTCGGCTAGTGCGAAGAAAAACCCAGCATCAGGAACTGCGCGTGTCGATTGTTCTACTCCTATTAATCTATACGTAAATGGTTTTTGTATAGTTCCGAAAAACAATCCTAATTCTATTTGAGCCGGTATTGTGGAGAATCTACCCGGTGCAACTTGTTTTCCATACGATAAGACGTGTCTAGAACTCGTATCCTTACCTATATAATTATGAAAATCACTTTCAGTAAATTCGTTTTTACTTAAACATATTTTATTCACTATATCTCTTTTAGAAGATGGAAGAGCTTCCGTTTTTTGACAGCATGGTAGACAATATCCTAAGGGGTGTCTACCCTCTAGTAAACTAAAATGAGGATATTTGTGCGTAGGACAACTATAATATGCTGGAGCCTTTTTGGTAAAATTCCAATATTTCACCAATTTATTTTTTTGTGAGGAAGTTAATGTTGCAGTTTCTTTATCCGTATACATAATAGGGGTTCGAGGATGTTGACATAATACCGAATATACTGCAGTACCAGCATCATATTTACGTAAATCGTATAATTCTGGATCACGCTCTTGTAAATTACGTAGATGATTAGTATGAAAACTTAGAAACTGTCGAATCAACTTGGGTGTTTAAGGAGTTGACCAATAATTTATCGGGCCCAACTAGTAAACTTTCTAAAAATGTAAAAATATATAACCAAATGTGATTAAATTCCGACCGGGGAACTCCGATAAACTCTATTTTTATATCAGATAATCTATGATATATACGAATGGACCTACCATCCAATAAAGAATTCCACTTTGAAAAAACGGTAGAGTCGGTATAATATAAGTATGTATTATATGATTCGTTGGGACCCAAAATGGCCGTAATATTTCTCTCTATAGCTCGATTATCGTAATCTATTATACCCTTGCGAAACGAAAACGCGTAAGCGCCAGACTGTTGTAAACCCTTAATACCAACTATACCTGCCTTTTCATATTTACGCCATCTATTTTTTAACTCTTTAAATTCTTCAGAAGTAAATGCGTGCCCCCAAAAAGCCGATATATTTAACGATCCAAACGTTGTTTTATGAGTGCTATGCGTTTTATCAAGTGGAGCGTCTATAACTCCACCTAGGGGAAGAGCGGCTGCTCCCATTTTATTTATATTATATATAATTGGTTTTATTGCCGCGTCTATCTGTAATAATACTTCATCAATGCTAAGTCGATCATCTTCCGGCCACGTACACTCTGCCGCGTATTGACCATCTTCTTGAATAGTTATATAAATTAATTGATTACGACATATATTTTTAATTATCGATGCTCTATCATTTATATCCGAAACCACCGGTTTAATGGCGAACGAAATAGATGGCCGCCTTACTATTTGTGACATAAATCTATTAATAGCTACTTCATCGTTAGGTCCGAACGAAGAAATATGTCGTTTAACTATGATAGTAAATTTATTGTTATAATTTACAGAAAAACCCGCTATTATGGCGGGAATTTGAGCAGTGGTTTCTAACCAATCAAATATATTACGTATATTAAGTTGAAGACCCACGGAACCATTTTTAGATAATGATTTTACATTTACCGTAGCAGCAGTAACACCTATATCCATTTTTCCGACCGTTAGATAACAACATATACCATATTTACGCATTGTGTTGGGAATACGACTATACGTCTGATCAATTAATTGTTGAGCTAATCTCACATTATTTTCCAATTTTGTTAAAGACGGATCTAATAATGGGTAATTATTTTGCATATCATTTTCAGATCCAGTTACGGCTATTTGAAAAGCATTAGGAGATAATTGCGGCCAATATTTTTGTATAAATCCGTAAAATATTATATCAAATATATATTTGTCTTTTATAGAAGAACTTAACAATTTTCTATGGGGATTAATTATATAATTTAAATCGGCTAAATATATCCTCTTTATGTTTTGATAACGAGTAATTTCGTTGCCGCGCAAACAACGAAATGAATCTAACGCATATATTTTTAAACTAGATTTTAAGTGTTCAAATCGGGAATCAACACTTATACCACCAACAGTATGTTCACCGCGGACACCATATTGTCTTATGTCGGTAAGAACGCGAGAATTTTCTATCATTATATCGTACGTAGTATGAACGCGAGAATAATCACCATCTACAGAACCAGCATCGTAAAATAAATGTTGACGATAAGGAGGAATTCCTGATACTATAAATATCTTTTCTCGTAAATCAGAAAAAGTATCTTCCGGATATACGGCAATATTGGAATAAACGGTTTCATTACCAACATTTTCAGCCTCTCGTATTAATCTACTTGTATCCCTATTACCAGAATGAAACGTACTAGTTTTTTTTCTATTTTTTCTATTGATTAATGATTCTATATCGGTAAATTCACCTAATTTACCAAACTCTAATCCACCATAATATTCCATTTCAACGTTTTCTTCTGCTAAAGTAGTTTGATCTCGTATTAAATTTTCTATACACGGAGTTAATAAATCTTTCCAATTTGGTCCATAAAAGTTTTTTAATATATTAGAGTCGTTAGAAGTCCAAGAACTAGATGGCCACCTAATACCGGATGAATTTTCTTTTGATACTCCTCTGTTAACGGCATCATATATTTTAGGTGGAATAGAGCCTAAAAACATATATGATCTAACAGGGGTATGTTGTTCTGGATTGTAAAGCGTAACCTGGAGAGGATTTTTATGATATACATTTTCAACGATTATTTCTGACGCAGACATTACCTTTTACTCTATAAAACATAAAAAATGAAAAATGAAAAAATTGAATTCCGTATTATGAATAGTACACAACGAAGCAAAAATACTCCAAAATGCAGATATTTGTTAAAACGCTTACTGGGAAAACTATCACTCTAGAAGTGGAGGCCAGTGATAGTATAGACAATGTTAAAACCAAGATACAGGATAAGGAAGGAATTCCTCCAGACCAGCAAAGACTCATCTTTGCTGGTAAACAACTGGAGGATGGAAGGACGCTGTCAGACTATAATATTCAAAAAGAGTCGACTCTCCACCTCGTTCTGCGTCTTAGAGGGGGTAGGGGTGAGTAGTTGTAAGATGTAAGATGTAAGATGTTTCTTTTAACATAGCTTCAAAAACATCACACAAAAAAATAAGTAAAAAATAAAAGCATCACAAAAAAAACATTAAAATGATTAGATTACACACGCTTGGTTTGTCATGTAATTTCACAAATATATCAATATGTTTATGTATATGTGCATGTCCAGATCCAGATCCAGATCCAATAACCCAATAAATATTGAATGTTAGGTATTAGTAATGATCAGAACATGTTTAATAATTGCAATTGTCTTGTTGTATTGTCTTGTATTGTCTTATATAATCAGTTTATAATCAGATTATACTAACAGTTTGCGAAATACGTATATTAACACATTGTATTATAATCAGTTCATAATCAGATACACTAGGGAATCATGCAGAAAAAATACAGTAGGGTAGGTGAATGTTGAATATGTAATTATGCAAGCACATATAATATGTATGGCAACAACATGTTAATTTTATATCATGTCGACTCATTTCATACTTTATCTTGGCTTGGCTTGGCTTGGTTTAAGTTATATTGTAATATAATGTACTATTTACTACTTTGGCTCATTCCTTAACATGTAATGTTAAATGATTGAATTACGCTGTAATTCTTCTTTTTTTTTTTTTAAAAAAAAATTTTATTATACTAAATTATGTTTTATATACTTATAATACCATTAACGATATTAATTATATTATTTACATATCATATGATAATGTGTATACAGTAACCATTAAATCACATATAGACGGGTATAACTATAAAATAAACCATCAGTTTCATTATCATATAGATGCTGCTAATATGATGGCAATTATTAATAACAACATTTTAAAACTTATACGACATATGCGAACTAAAATTAATAAACGAACCAGTAATGATATGGTTAAGATAATAACAAACCTAGAAGAAAGATATAAAAGAGAATCATTGATAGAAACATCTCCTCTTAATAAATTGGGAAAAACGTCATATACAATACGAAATGGTGAAGTTATATCTATATGTCTTAGGGAAAAAGATCCGACGCTTACCGGATTACCGGGGGTACACGACTTATGTGAATTAAATGTTATTTTGTTCGTAGTTATTCACGAACTAGCACATATCAGTATCGATTCTGTCAACCATACTCCTAAATTTTGGTCAATATTTAAAACATTATTAACAGAGGCTAACGATATAAATCTCGTAAAAAAACAAAATTATTTTAAATATCCGATTAAATATTGTGGACTCGTTATAGATTATAATCCAATATTTGATAAAGCTATCGAAAAGTTTATTTAAAATGTACACGCAGCTGGGGCGGGCATGGGGTCGGTTATATAATATCTATTATTATTGCTATTGTTATAATATTTCTTCAGAGTACTACCACTCTTTATTGGGCCATTATATAGAGGTAAGCTATCTCTGTTTAACATTACAGTACTAATATCCCACTTTCCATCAAAATCTTTAAATTTTAAATTATAGTTTGGGTTTGGTATATTAGAAAAACTTTTTGTTTTCGCTAAACATCTATTACATATTATTGTACCATCAGATTGCGTTATACAAGATGCAATTTTTTTTATATTTTCATCGAGAATATTCTTATCTAAACTCTGTTTCCATATTAAGTTATTTTCCGATAACGGACAAACTACGTTTCTACCAATTAAATCTTTTCCACTATTTAATTTAGAACAATCGTCTAACGGTTTATTTATTGTGGGTTAAATAAAAATAAAAATAATATACATATCCGCTATAAATAAATTAATACGACTATAAGTAATAAAATCATTTTAGTTATTATAAATAAATATATTAATAATATATTAAATACAAGTTTGGTGAGATTATAATACCTAAATACAAGCTTGTGGAACTATCATAGGATCTACTATATATGCGGTCTCATTTCTATTTGTTCCCTCCATTCGACGTTGACATAATAGTTTGTTTCCACCATCATTAGTTGGTCCATTATAGGTGGTTACATTTGTACCACCTTTTCTAGGTATCCATTTACCGTTAAAGTTAGGAATATTAATATTTATATAATTTTCTGGTTTTGATACATTGATACCAATACATCTATTACATATTTGATCCCCATTGTTTTTTTGTTTACCACAGTCGGCGCCACCGAGTGCGCAAGAAAAACGACTTTTAGTAATATTTGACCATGTATTATTTGATGTATTGCGCGGACATAATATTTTATTTCCTAAACGATCCTTCCCAATGTTTAATTTAGAACAATCTGCTGGCTTTCTTGTTGTGTGTGGTGTTACTGGTGTTGCCGGTGTTGTCGGTGTTACTGGTGTTGTCGGTGTTGCCGGTGTTGCCGGTGTTGTCGGCGTTACTGGTGTTGCCGGTGTTGTCGGTGTTACTGGTGTTACTGGTGTTGCCGGAGTTTTTGTTGTGTGTGGTGTAGTTTTTGCTGAAAACTCTAATATTATAATCGTGACTATAACTATTATAATTATGATAATTATGATAATTTCTCTATTTTCTATACAATATTGGAATAGATCTGTCATGTTTATCTATTATATATTTTTTTTTTAATAATTTAAGTGCACGCTGTAGGAACCTTCATTGGATCTACAATATATACACCTTCACCATATCCCATACGATTACCACCACTAGTTACTGGTCCGTTATATGGTGTATTAGTAACTTTCCATTTATTGTTTTTCCATTTACCATCAAAATTTGGAATATTTAAATCGCTGGGATAATTTGCAGGATTTGTCTTTCCCATGCATCTACTACATATTAGTTGACCATTCTTTTTAATACAATCACCATGGGCGCGTATCCTATCACTATTATCACCAATCTTATGTGACCATGTATTAGTACCAGTATTATACGGGCACAATACGGGTGTACCATCACGATCCGTCCCAATGTTTAATTTAGAACAATCTGCTGGTGCTGAATATAAAATAAAGTAAAGACCAACAGCCATGATTATAATTACAATAATAATAATACTAACAATTATTAAATTTCTTTGAAAATCGGGTGTCATAGTTTTACAGTTAAGATATATATAAAGAAAAAGAAAAAGTTGAATTTTATAAACATTATGGTATAATTTTATTAGTAATATTTACTACTGTAAATTATAAACATGCTGCTGGAATTTTCATAGGATCTGTGATATATAATGTATATCCATGTATATTATATACAACATATTTTCCATTCTCATTCATTGGTTCACCATATATAGTATCCGCTAACCGGCTGTCAAACTTCTTATTCTTCCACACTCCATCAAAATTTGGAATATTTAAATTGCTGGGATAATCTCCCGGAGCGAAAGGTCCTACACATCTATTACAATTTAATCCAGAATAAGGGATAGTGTTACATGAAGCGGCCTTTTTTACAGTAAGGTCTGGAACAAAGAAAAAATGTGCCCAAGGATGTTTTCTATATTTTTCAATATTTGGTACATTATATGGACATAATGTTAAATTACCTTTAAGATCTTTTCCCATATTTAATTTTGAACAATCATATATTACAGAAGTTTCTTCTTTTCGTTTAATCAGTTTATTTTTATTGTTATTGTTATTGTTATTGTTATTGTTATTGTTATTGTTATTGTTATTCTTATTGTTATTGTTATTGTTATTTTTATTGTTATTGTTATTGTTATTCTTATTGTTATTCTTATTGTTATTGTTATTGTTATTGTTATTGTTATTGTTGTTATTATTGTCGTAATATTTTGTATAATAATAATAAGAAAATACCACAATTATAACTATAATTATAAGTTCTATAAATAAATTCATAATATAAAAATTCATAATTTTATAAAATTAAATTTAAATTTAAATACACGCTGAGGGAATTGGCATAGGATCAGTAATAAATTGAGCACCAGTGTATCCTAAACGATGTGGATGAGGATACCCCATAGATCTACCACCTATTTTAGTTCCAGTATACGGTCGTAATGTATTTAACCACGTATTATTTTTCCACTTTCCATCAAATCCTGGAATGTTTAAATCTGTCGGATAATGTGGTACTTTTAAACCAATAGCTGAGTGTGGATATACCGTTCCCATACACCTATCACATATAACTTTACCATTTACGTTAGTACACCCACCACTATCTAATACAAGTTGTGATTTTACTTTAGTAGTATGCAACCACGTATTCCTTTCAGTGCTATATGGACATAGTACATTATTACCTAAACTATCTTTTCCTATATTTAACATAGAACATTTCTCTGGTTTTCTATATCTAGGAGTGGGAGTTGGAGTTGGAGTTGGAGTGGGAGTGGGAGTGGGAGTGGGAGTGGGGAGTGGGAACGGTATTACGTACGGGTGGTTTTGGTTTTGGTTTTGGTTTTGGTTTTGGTTTTGGTTTTGGTTTTGGTTTTGGTTTTACTGTTTCTGGGTCGGGTTCAGGTTCAGTATTTATCCACAAATAAAATATAATATCAATATTAAAATAATTATTGTAATTGTAATTACCAATAATTATTTTTGTTTTAAGATTAAAATTCTATAATTATATTATATTGTTATTTTTATTTTAACAATAATTAAGTACATACGACAGGAACTGGCATTGGATCTGTAATATATTGACCATTTTCATAATTTAACTATTATTGGTAGAATATCCCATATGTCTTCCACCATTATTAATTGGTCCATTATATTTTCTGAGAGTAACTGCCCAATTATTATTTTTCCATTTTCCATCAAACCCTGGAACGGCTAAATTACTTGGATAATTTGGAACAGATAGTCCGACACCTGAAGTTGAAACTGGATATGCTGTTCCCATACATCTATTGCACATAACCTTACCATTTACTGTAGAACAATCTCCACTGTCTAATATAAACTTTTTCTTATTTACTGAAGTATGTGTCCATTTATCAGTTGGTATACTATATGGACATAATACATTATTACCTAAACGATCTTTTCCTATATTTAATCTAGAGCAGCGTTGTTTTGTCGTTAAAACAGTTTGTACAACTGGTTCAGGTTCAGGTTCTGGTTCAGGTTCAGGTTCAGGTTCAGGTTCAGGTTCAGGTTCAGGTTCAGGTTCAGGTTCAGGTTCAGGTTCAGGTTCAGGTTCAGTATTTATCCATAAATAAAATATCAATATCAATATCAATATTAAAATAATTATCGTAGTTATAATTCCAATAATTATTTGTGTTTTTGTTGTAAGATTCATAATTATTGTTAATATATCAAATAAATTAAATATATTAACAATAATTAAGTACACACTGCAGGAATGGGCATTGGATCTGTAATATATTGACCATCATCAAAATTTTTATTATTGGTAAAATATCCCATTTGTTTTCCACCACCATTAATTGGTCCAGTATATGTGCTTAAAGCTGCCCATTTGTTATTTTTCCATTTTCCATCAAATCCTGGAACTGCAAACTTACTTGGATAATTTGGAACAGATATTCCAAAGCTCCCGGCCGGATATGTTGTTCCCATACATCTATTACATATAGCTTTACCACGTGCTATAATACATCCACCAGCATCTAATATAAGTTTTCTCCTATGTCGTGAAGCATTATGTGACCATGTATCCGTTGGTGTACTATATGGACATAATACTTTATTACCCGAACGATTTTTTTCTATATTTAATTTAGAGCAGCGTTCTTTTATCGTTAAACCACTCTGTACAACCGGTGGACGTGGTGGTGGTGTTGGTGTTGGGGAGTTGGAGTTGGTACCCGCGGAGTTGGCGGAGTGTGGAGTTGGCGGAGTTGGCGGAGTTGGCGGAGTTGGTGGAGTTGGTGGAGTTGGTGGAGTTGGCGGAGTTGGTGGATTGGCGGAGTTGGTGGAGTTGGTGCCCGCGGAGTTGGTGGTCTTGATGGTGTTGGTATATCTGGTTTAGGTGGTATTGGGGGTAATTTTTTTGGTACAATTGGTCTAGGTGGTGTTGGTGGTATTACTGGTGGTACATATGGTTCTTCTATATTTGTATCATCCTGTTTTTGCGTTTTTAATTTATAAATAAACAACTAACTATAACTATAACTATAACTATAATTATAGCAATTTATATATTCTTTTTGTTACTATATTAACATTCATAATTATTATATTAATTATCATATAATAATTATGAATGTTGTTTACTACACCCAATTAACCTACTCATTTAGATAGCGCCGTTTACCGGTCAGTCGCAGAAGTTGCTCTACTTTTCGCAACGCTGGGATTATTGGTCGGTATACTTTTTTTTTTCTATACTTATCTGTTCATATATAAAATACACCACAATTATAATTACGACTATGCTAGCAATTATAAGTTTTTGTTTCGTTGTTATAGTTATATCAATATTCATACTTATATCTTAACAAAATTTGAAAATTCGTTTTAAAAATATAATACAATTTACTTAAAATGTCTATTAATGATGTTAGAAATTACTCATCCGGAGATTCGCCATTACATTATTCTGGTGGTAATGTATACCGGGACTTTCTCATCGTAGTGATTTAATTAGGGAAAATAATATGGGAGAAAGTTATAAAGTTAATAAAAGTATAAATAATAACGAAGACATTCTGTTCATGCCTACGGATGTACAAGAGCGCCATCCATATATCAACCGCGTCGCGACTTATTCATTGATTTTATTTGGCGCAACCGCGGATGGTGCTAAGACCCAAGTTAATATTAATTCTATTCCAATATTTTTCGACGTTTTTAAACCAGTTAAAGTACGATCTGATATCGATTTTATAACTATTTTACGTACGAAACTCCGGTTTAATAATATTCCGTATGATAGTATTAAGGAAAAACTTGTAAAGCGATTAAATGGTTATTCTGAATCATCTGAAAAATCAATTTGTTATCGTATTTATTTTAAATCTTTAATGAATAGAACATCTGCGTTAGAAGTATGTAGTATGTTTGAAACTGCTTCTGATGATAAGTTTCATTATTATAGAAAGGTCGCTCGTGAAATAGAATTAACATTAACGGATTGGATAGTATTAAGTAATTATAAATATAGAAAAGGCGATAAACACCCTTCGTGTTTATTGGATAATAATCTATCACCATTATGCGAACACGTATTTGATATTGATGCTAAATATATCGAATCGTTAGGAGAAACGACGAAATTATATCACGACCGCACTATGGTAATGACGTTCGACATCGAAACGTATAGCGGTAATAGACATACTGGCGCGGTTCCAATGGGCAGTAATGAGGTAGATGTTGTATTTATGATATGTTGTACTCTACATTGGAAAGATAGTGCCGAACCGCTATCTCAAGTTTGTTTAATTTCTTCAAATTGTGAGCCCGATGATAGATGGATTACGGTAATATGTACGAATCAGATTAATTTAATAAGATCATTCGGTATATTGTTTAATGCATGGGCTCCAGATATAATTATAGATTTTAACGGTGGTCAATACGATTGGCCATTTATAATAGAGAAAATGGAAATGTTAGATCAAAGCGTGTTCATGTTTAATAAAATGACAGCTATATGTCCATTTAATGTCATAAAACCTTTTCAGGTAAAACAATGGTACGTTAAAATTAATTATATTAAGGCAGCCGCTGGTCGCGGTATTACGTGTTTTCACTTACCGGGTTGTGTGCCGATAGATTCTCGTATAATATGTATGCAGAATTATCCAACTAGCGAAAAGAGCAGTCTTAACTATTTTTTAACGTTGTTAGGACTCGATTCAAAAGCGGATATGGCATATAGTAAGATGTTTGACATTTACGAGAATGACGACGCTGTGCTCATGCGGCACGTTGCTCACTATTGTGTTATTGATGCCCGACGGTGTCAGGAAATAATGGTTCGCGAAAACGCTATAGCGTCTCGTCGAGAGGTTGGTACCGTTTCATATACTTCTTTATATGATGGCATTTACTACGCCGGTAGTCACAAGGTTTGGAACCTTATAATGTCATCCGCAATCGCTGACGGTTTTGTATGTTCTACAAAAAGAACCTCAACTCCCGAAGCTGGTGAAAAAACGGATAAAAAGTATATAGGTGCTTACGTAATTGCGCCCGAAAAGGGATTAGAAGAAGATTATCCTACAACTGGTTTGGATTTTGCGTCTTTATATCCTTCGTTAATTATGGCTTATAATTTATCTCCCGAGAAGTTTGTTTCTGACGAGTCTACGGCTATAAGATTATTAAATTCTGGTTACGATTTACATTGCGTAGAATTTGAGTACGAAAATAAAACATTAAAAGGATGGTTCGTAAGACACGATAATATAGAAAGTAATTTGGGACTATATCCTAAAATTCTGATTAATTTGGGTAATAAGAGAATAAAGTTGAAGAAAAGTATGAATTTATTGTGTATCGTAAAGGAACATGTTGAATTATTATTAAGTCGTATTAAAAAATCCAGTGCCGTTAACTTATCGGCTTTTAAAACGGTATTTAAAGAAGAATATTGCGAATTGTTATTAAGGTCGAAAACAAACAATGTTGACGTTTCTACACGTTTGAGTGCTATGACTAAATTTATTAATAAACATGGTGGTATACTAAACATTAATTTTAACGCTTACGACGCTTATCTTACAAACTATAAAGAGATTTGTTTTCAGTATTCTGCCATTTATTCGAAACAATTTGCAGCAAAAGTATTTATGAATACGTTATATGGTGAAACGGGAAATATTAATTCTCCATTCTTTATGATATATATAGCATGTGGTGTAACTACTGCTGGTAGATATAATTTACAATTAGTAGATAATTTTACGACCGCCAACGGATTTAAAACAAAATATGGCGATACTGATTCGTTATACTTGACGTGTAATTCTTCGTGTTATTCCGATGCATTAGCTTTATATGAACAAACTAACAAGAATAAAGAAGATTATGAACTATTTTGTTGCGAGAAAGTTCGTATAACGATGAAAGAAATCACCAATTTACGTAATTTAGTAAATAACTATCTCAAAAACGATAATGGTACAGAGTATTTGAAAATGAATTATGAAGAAGTTTTATTTCCCGTAGTATTTACTGGAAAGAAAAAATATTACGGTATAGCGCATATAAAGGAACCAAATTTTCACCCACAAAAATTATTCATTAAAGGTATAGATGTAATTAAAAGGGGCCAAACGGTGTTGTCGAAGGTTATCGGTAAAAGAATAATGGATACGTCTATGAAACTGCGGAGACCCGATTCTGTACGAATATCTTTACTTAATATCGTAAAAAATATCGTATCTGACGCGATATTAAATCGTGATCAGTGGGTTTATTCTGACTTTATACAAACTGCTACATGGAAACCCGAAAAGGATAATAAATCTGTACAGATTTTTATGAAAAGAATGAGAGATAGACACGATATGGAAATTAAATACAATATAGATAAATGCGAATCGGAAATGAAATGTTTATTATACACGCAACCACCAGGTGGTGAATCGTTTAATTTCGTAATAGTAAAGGTTGATGTAGAGTACGATGTTTATGGGAAAAAAATTTCTAATTCTCGAAGAGGTGATAAAATGGAATATTCTCACATTGCCAATGATCAAAATATGGAACTCGATATTCCTTATTATATAAACAATTACGTTGTCGGATTATGCGCTCGTTTTATAAATTATGAGACTCAATTTCAACATGTCGGGATACCAAGTAGCAAGAATTTAGACGAGATAAGTCAAAATAACGCGAAAAAATATTTAACTAAATTCATAAAATCGTTAATACCCGAAACAAATAATAATAATAATAATAGAGATACCATTATCGCTACACGTTTTGTAAAAAATACATTAAATACGGTCGTTGGGAATAAAAATACAATGTTCTTGAAAGAAGGAATTTTAGGGTGTAAAACATTTTTAACCAATTCAAATAATTCTATCAAGTTATTAATAACGGATGATATAATAAAGATGGTGGTAGAGTTACCTGATGCACATATAAGCGAACTTTTAAGCCGATTTAATATTTCTCCTCAAGGATTTGATGTAGAAAATAGACATTCATTTAAATTGTTTTATAAACTAACTGGTGCTATAGACGGGTACCGAACTTATACCAGCACATTCAGTCGTTTATTTTTATCAGCACTATCTGATCAGTGGTTTCAAACTGTTGATAAATTAGATCTATTAATTCCATTAATCGTAGATCTAGCTAGTAGATATAAAACTAACATTAATGCGAAACTCAAATCATCAACGAGTGCGTCATTTTCGGATACGGACCGCATATTATTAAATAATTTAAGAAATATATGGAATAAATTAGTCGTCATACAAAAAAGTATAAAGTACCATAAAATATTGAAAGAGAAAATAGAAATAATTAAAAACTTAACTAGGGGTATTATACGACAAGAAATGTATTATCTAGACGTAACAAAGAGCAATAAAGCAATAGTGGGAAATAAATCGGATCCATTTAGGTTATAAACTGTTTTTAAAAAAGTTTTAAAAACAGTTTATTTTTTTTAAACAGTTAATTTAATAGTAGTAAAATATACACCTAGTATTGAAAAAAAAATGAAACAGAACAGAATTATAATGATTACTTTATTGATTATATTATTTATAATACTATTGTCCAAAGGTATTACTGTTGGTAGTGATCCAAATAATAGGAGGATTAGAAAATATCGTCAAAATAATGACATATATAGGTCAGTTGGTAATAATTCTAGATTAACGCCAGAACGGTTAAACCGAGCATATAATGATGCACTGTTTAATAGGTTCGACAATCCAGAGGTTTCCAAAGATCATTGTTATTATGCCGGAGATGATACGAGAACACCACCTCACAGATATTCGGAACGCCTATACGATACAGTATTAGATAAAAGGGCCCAGGATACTCATAACTCTTGGGCAAATGGGGTTCTTAAATTTTCTCAATCCATTCCGAGACTAGATAACATGGATGAGGCAGTATACATGAATTCTAAACAGGGTAGGGGTATTACAGCATTTCGCAACGATAACCCCCGTCAAAATCCTCGCTCTCTATTCCGTACAGAGGCCGATAATTCGTTATATCGATCTAATCTGAGAATAGTAGATCACGATATTATTAATTCTATCCAATTAATTATTAATTTAGTTCCCATTACAAAATTTCCGCTAGATTTAAATTTATATTTACGTAAATATGCAACAATTTTAACATCTTTTCCCAACATATCGTTTATCACTCCGACCCATAATTCTTTATTATTACAAATATTAAATATAACTTTTCCATATACTCCTGGTTCGTCCGATGATAATTTATAAGGAACATTATATCCTTTTTTTTTCCGGTATTAAATTTTGAATAAATTCGTGAGAATAATTGGGACGATTATATATATTATGAGTTAATAACATAGTCACGAGATTGTCATTGGTAGATAAAGTGTCTAATCTTCCACAAAATGTATATGTAGTCATTTTTTTTTTAACATTTCATTTTCATTTTTTTAAAATTTCATTTTTTTAAAATTTCATTTTTTTAAAATTTCTTTTTTAAAATTTCATTTTTTTAAAATTTACATTCTTATTTGTGAAACGTATTTAGCGTCTGACGCTCGTTCTTCTTGTTCCATCATCTTTTGACCGTATTCTGTAGTATTAGAATCGATAATATTTTGCCCGCTAACGAGAAGAGTTTCGGATTTTGTAAGATCGATATTTATCTTTAATCTAAGTAACCTATATACATTTGTCAAGAAGAATAAATTTCTAATAATACGAGTATCGAATCGATCTTTTCCCGTATAAGTCAATCTATTCTTTAGTCCATTTGGTATGGATACGCGCTTTATCGTTTTCCAATCTGGATCAGAGTCTCTAGCCTTATGTCCTATATATGTTATTGTATTATTTCTGTCCAAATTAGGAAAAGTCTGACCCCTTTGTATATTAGTTGAATCGGTCTCATCTGGTGAATGAAGAAACGGTAGTCCTGGTCCAAGATCTATTGAATCTACAACCGGATTATATTTTTTAGATATATTTATAATTTCACTAACGTAGTTTTTAACATGTACCACATTATCGTGAACATTACCCCAAAACGGTGATCTAATACCAGCCCTGGTTTCGAAAACGCTTACATATAGATATTGAGCAAGCTCATCATTAGTTAAAGCCTGGTGTGGAGGGGTTATTGTTGGTATTAGACGACCGGTATAACCTAGACTTTGTGCAATAGCATAATATTGTCGTTCCATTTGATATATTGTATTGGCTTGATTCACTCCACCTGGCATGGCCTGTATAAGTAACATGGTCGCGGGAGTCGTATCAGGGGATGTATTAGCAATTGTACTATATACAAGACGCGTCCTAACAATATTAAATATACCAGCTTGTCTTTGACCTAAAAATCTATACATATGTTGAAGAAACGATTGTAAAGAACGACCAGTTGTAATATTACCTGCAGTTGACCACACTCTATTAACTGTTTGTCTAGTTGCTGGTAAATTAAACCCGGGAAGGGTAATATTAATTGCAGATTCAAATGCATCATAAAAATCCTGTACAACATGAAACAATCGTTCTACTTCGTTCAATATAGCAACTTTACCTTGAGGGCGTGTTGGTGGTGGCATTAAACTATTAAATATCATCATAGTCCTTACTAGATCATCACCCTCAGCACTACCATATGATGTAACATTTCCCCTATCACCAGCACGAGAATATGCTGCTGCTGCTGTTGGTCCTGCTTCGTCGTAATCATATATAGATGGATAAATACTGCAGAATAACGATTTATTAAATATTGATCACTAAGATATTTGGTCTACCCAATCCAACGGCGTTATCTCCTCTAAATAGTCTGTGTACAAATCCAGCGGTACCCCTCTCGGTAACATCAGAACCAAATTGAGTATAATCAATTTCGCAATATGGATCTAATATTAATTTCAATAAAAATTCTGTAGTAGTCAATGGAGCATTTTGTAATGTTACAGCGATGTTTGTATCTAGTGCTTGTATTTTGCTCCTAGATTTTTCATACATTCTACAAATCATCTGATCGAATGTATATGCGTAATTAAAAATGTTTATGAGTGGAATTCCTCTCATTAACGCGTGTATGTTAATTGGAACTATATTCATATCAATAATATTAATTATCCGTTCCAATTCTCGATTATTTCCTAACATATTAATAGTCGAATTACTGATAGTTTTAGTAATTATTTCTGTCATTTTATCGGAAATATACGGGCTTTCTATAATACTTATACTATCATTAATAGAATGAATAATCGAATAGGCCGCGTTTAAATTATTATTTTCATTGAATGTCCTAATACCAGAATTTTCTACATTAACAATAGGTTTATTGATATAGAAGTTAGTGTCATAGTTTATCATCGATCCTCTAACTTGTCTCATTCCTGTTATAAATTTTATTCCACTAATAACATTTTGAGTAAAATTCTGAAATTTTTGTACATCTAATTTATTTTTGTCAGATACAGAATTATTATAATCGTTTAACATCGAATTAATACTCGGCATATCATTTAGACTTATTTTATAATTGAAGTTTGAGTTAAGTACCTTTCGCACGCAATAAGCAAGTTTAAACGACATGCTGCCGTGTATTTGATCTGGAGACATAACAATATCTCTGATATCATGATTGTCCATCATAGGTGTTCTAATATATGTAAGGATTGTTGATAGTGGTGTAAGTGGAGAAGTGTTGTCGTGCCTATTTTTATAAATTTCTACCCAATTTTCAGAAAGTTGCATAAATTGAGGATCATCAGCAATTTCTCGAAGCACTTCTTCCGAAGTTTCTATCATGCTATACGATCCGCCCATTATCGTGTTAGTAATATCAATTATACTTTTTCTTATATTATCGGACGTATTACTTTCTAAAGTACGAAATGTAATATCTGGTTGAATTGGGTCTCCTTGTGCGGTAGATCCTGCCATCGTTATATGATATCGTTCTTGACCGTCAGGGGGGGTAGATATACTAGCTGCACCACCTATTAGACGTGGTTGAAATATTACACATCCAGCTGCAGGTACACCACCTCTAGTATCATATGTATTTACAACCTGTGGTCTTCTAATACGTATTTTCGTATATTGTAATATATTTTGTATAAGTTGACATTTTTCTATGAGCATATGAAATTGTTTGATAAATATGGGAAGATGAGATTTATAAGTTTCTTTCATAAATGTTGGAATTTCTGCTAATGTTGAAATTAAATGAGAACTTATATTTTGTTTAGTTACATCTTTTAGTAGCCTTCTTATAATGAGAGCTAATGAAAACAATAATGTCGAGTTTTCCGTAGGATCTCCTCGTTTTCCATAGTACATGTTCATATATGCGATATCAGGATGTGTATATCCATTGTTTAATATAGCACGGCTATATACTCCACTAGAAAATGTACTTAGAAGATTTTGATATATTTTACCACCTACCGGTTCATAAAATATTGTTATAAATTTAGAAACAATTTGATTAAACAGCATCATTATACTCCGACACTGTGTATACCCTTGTGCGGCCTCGTAAATTGCAAATTGTCGTAGATGAATAGCATTAGCATTAGTTGATATATTCGCACCAACTAATAGATATTTCACTTGAAACTTATTATTTGTACCAATTTCATAATCGTACATGAGTGCAGACATTGCATTGTTTGTGAAAATGGCTCTATCTACTGTTATTCCACTATTACTTTTTGTATTGTCGTAGAAAGTTAAACCACTAAGTACTGCTCCAAACTGATGATAATCTACTCTCGCAGCTTCACACGCATTTTTCGTTAACAAAGGTACAAACAAATTCGTTTGTGTTGCGGTAGCTCCTGCGTCGAAAATGGCTCCATATGTATGTTGTTTAGTAAGTTCGTAATATGTAGATGATACTATTTTACTTAAACCATTCAAAGAAACATATTCTTTAGTATTTAGCGGTGGTTCTGAAACTAAATGATCTATAAGTTTATCTTCCAACCAAAATAACGATCCCATATTTTCCACTCCATTAACTGTTTTTTGTTCGTATCTCTTAATAATATCTTCCGATAGATGAGGTCTAAACATTTTCATAAAATACTTAACATCAGTTAATAATGAATCAATTACATTTTTAATTCCAGAAAAATCTAAACTTATTGAGCTATGTTCTGTTGCTGGATAAGATATTTTTATCAATCCATCAAAATTGGAAGAAACATCGAATAAAAGATTTAACAATGTTCTCATTATTTTGTTATAATTTATCATATACCTTTGAAATATACCAGATATTTCGGCAAAGGACTCACTAGTTACAACATTTACTCCTATATTTGTTATATGATTATATGTTTGTTGGTATAGGTCTGCGGTATATGAATATAGTGTTTGAAGTGTCATTGTTTGTATATCGTTTCCGGGTGTATTATTTATTACTTGTGGTTTACAAAACTCGGCACCCAATAAAGTTACACTAACTGCGGCCGTGCTACCTAAATAAATCGGGTAGTTATTTATATTATTTCCCCACACGTTTGGTATTTCATCATTCATTATACGACCAAGTTGTCCCGATGACCACCATGCAATTGGCGGCATTATTGGTTGTACACCACCGGCTCCAATGGGTCCAATCTGACAAACCCATTTTTTAATACAACTTTGTATAGATTTTCATATCTGTCGATAATATAGACAATCTTAAATTGTCTAACAACGTATATATTCCGTTCAAGGTGTTTAAACCAACTACAACGGTTTCGTGAAACATATACTGCATTTTAATATCTCCCGTGGACGTTAGTTTAGATCCATTTGAATGAGTTTATTAACTGTAATCAATTTTTCTGCGTTTAGTTTAGAGCTATTTATTTCTATTTTCGCTTGTTTGATAATAGCCGTGTACGAGATTTTTCCGAAATGATTACGAATATCTGGATTTGAGAACATATTATCAAGTTTATCTCTAAAATTACGAACTATACTCCATTTACTATCGTCATCAAACGACCCATTACTAGCAACATCTAAATCATACAGACCTGGTCTCCATTTTATCTTCTTTTCTGAACTCAATCGTACAAATTTATCGGACGGGCTTGGTCTAGAACTATCTGTATCAAATTCGCCATCATCTATAATATTAATATTAGTATCATCAACTTGATCTAATTGCGAGAGATTACGATCTTCGTATAATATCTTTAAAAACTTTTCCATTTCCGTTCTTTTAATAATACCATATCTTCGATTAATTTCTATAACAAATTTATTAAGAGCTTCTGTACACGCGGATTCTACACCAACTTTACCCTTATAATGGCCGAAAATATCGTTAATTTCTCTAATGATAGCCTGTACCTCCATATCTGTATATTTACCAGAGTTTTGTCCTACAGCACGATAAAACATTTCTTTAATAAATCCCGAAAATATTCCCTCCATTTCTGGAATCATCGTAATGCTATATCTTTCTACACCAATATCATCACCACCTAGATTAAACAGATTGAAGTAAAATTCCGCTAACCGAGGAAGACGGAAATATAATTCCGCAGCATCAGAAATAATATCAGGAACAACATTTCCACCTCCTATCATTACGCGAGTCGGGGTAATAGAATATACCGGTTCTGGTCGTTCAAATAATTGATATACTCCTACAACTGTTAGGATTTTAGCAGACATCGCTTTAATCATGAATGTAAAGAATAGATCTTCAGTTTCCCATTGAGACGTTAGTAAATTTCGTCGTTTAATCGTGGATAAATACGTAATATATTTTTCTCTACCCGCAATTATCATCGGTACCAAGTGTCCCATTGAATATCCCCGAGTAAGCGCAGGTGCACCTTGTACAGTATGGTGTCCAATTCCTACTGATAGTGCCGAACATTGAATATATTCCGTAAGTGTTCTATATATTTGACTCGGTGACATAAATGATCCTTTACGAACTTCTTTTCCTCCAAATTTATCACCTATACGAGTAAATGCGCTAACTAGATTTTTAAGAACTTGAACATTAGCTAGCGACTTTCCAATTTGAGAACGAATATCTTTAATATAGTGTGATCTAGTTGGAGCTAAAGATCCTGGAGTATATTCTATATGTAATGTTTGTTTTTGCATTGCCAAAGCGTGTACCTTTTCATACATATGTTCACCAGGTGCCATATTTGACGTAAATAGTTCGGATCTATGTTTAGTATGTGGAGCAACAATATTATAACCTATACCATTAATATTTTGTTCTGATGGAGGAAACATTTCGAATACTTTAGCCAATTCATCTCCAGATTCTTCCGTAAACCATCTACCGATTAGATTAACTCCTTCCAACATTTGCTTAATTTCTATGGCGTCGCTAGGATTAGAAACGATACCATCCGTAAATGTTTTCATATAAATATCCAAAGCTTCTAGCGCTCTGTAAAATTTTACTTTAATTTTATATTCGTGTTCAATCGCGTCTTTGGTTGCGACCCAATCTTCTTCGTCTTCAACTACGGCTACTGGTGCACCAGGTGGTGGTTTTAGCGGGACGGGGTCCTATTCCCAAAGCGCTTGCTTGCACTTTCATCTAATTTATCTTTCTTAATTTTTTCTATACGATTCAGTGCACCAGCTACAGCATCTCCTAGTACGTCGTCGTAGTCTTCACTATATACCGCTAGTTCGCCTTTAGTTCTGGTTAAATTATCTCTAACTTTCGATATATAATAGAAATACGCGAAATTGTTTACCGCTTCCGTTAAATCGTATTTAGATTTGCTTATTTCTACGAGTCCCATTTCTTCTGTCGTTAAAATAGCACCTCCAGTTTTAAGATCATCATCCTCATCCCCGCCAACAACATCTGCATCTGCACCTGCACCTGCATCTCCATCTCCGCCATATTTCTTTATAATTAAATCCGTATAATGATCGATAGTTTTTAAGATGGTCTCTATAGAGTCTTTAATTGCGGTAAAGTACTGAATGCTATTTTTATATTTTGGTAAGTTTATGATCGTATCTATCGTGCTGTGAATTTGTCTCAGTTCAGCCAAATAAGTGTCTCTTTGTTCTCTACTTCCAGATGCTGTATAAAATCCTATTAATGATAGATCGAATTTCATTCCTCTCATTTTTGACATTCGCGTTAGCGCCTCTTTAAAATCGAACAATTGCTCGCTTAACGGTATAGTAACACCTAGTTTAGATCCGATATCTGCTATTGATTTAATCATAACGGCATACGACCGTGCTGTTGTTTCTAGAAATTGTTTAAGAATTAGTTTTCTTTCTAGAGATCGTTTTTCTACTCTTTTATCGAGTGGAGTAAGATGTTTATCCCGCCCCCAGTGATTCCGCCGACAGTGATTGACTTAGTAATATCTTTAACAGCTGGAGCTAGTTCGTCTTTTCTCCAAAAGTTTTGTTTCAAAAGATTAACTCCCCGTTCGAACGTCCCCATATCTTCTGCAGAAATTTTTCCGTTAAACCTGACCTTGTTGATTAAATCATCAACCTCGCCCCATGAGGTATTATTAACATAATCATTGATGGTAATTCCGACCATTTTAAGAGCTACATGAATTTTCATCGCGATACCGGCTGCGGTGCCAATACCAGATAGTGCGGCTGCTAGTGCCGTTCCAAATTCACCCGATCCTGGAACGAGATTAATATTTTTCAATACGTTATAAACTTCTCCTTCTTCCGCTAATGCGATGGCTAGTTCTTCTTCTGCCGGCCCTAACGTAATATGCATGAAGTTTTCCAACATTTTAACCTGTCGATCTCGTTCCACTTGTATTCGACGAAATGCTTCGTCATATGGAGCGACTTTACTTGATGTTATGTCATCCGCTCGATCTTGCAATGTTGCGCTAATTTTATCGTAAAGTTCTGACATCATTATATCCAGCGCGTTCACATTTTTAAGTGCCCTTCTAATCCCTACATGAACTTCTAAAAATTCTTCGTTTAGTCCTAACGAAAGAGAGTGAATATATTCGGCCACTTGTCTACAAATACTAACTGCGCCATCCGACATATTTATCAACTTATTTTTCTTTGAAGTTATCGGCGTAAATTCGTCATTTAAAACTTTTGCTATATTTTTACAAATATATTCGTGAACTTTAGCATCACCTTCGAAGGTTTTTCCCTTTCTCGGATTAGGAATAGCTGATTTTATTTGTTGAACGATATCACTCATATCTGCATCTGGATCTACTGGTATTTTTGCATTTTTAAGCGCACGAGCCATACCTCTTATAATGTTTTCTTTCGTTTTTGCGGCGTTAGATTCTGCATATATTTTTAGATCTTTAATAGCTTCCTTTCTAATACTCTTACCACTACCACCACCAAAATAACTATTTTCATCATTATCACCACCGTAAAATAAATTATCCTCATTGTCATTGTCATTGTCATTGTCACCGCCAAATAATCGCCTTTTACCATCCATTATTCTTCTTTTATATTCTGGATAATTTGTTTAGCCAAAGCATATGCATTTAGACCTAATGTAGTCGTATCTATGATACCATTTTTTATTGATCTAATTTTTTCATCTAAACTTTTTTCATTCCCATTTTCTGTGGACTGTGATAACCCCATTTGTAGTATCTTATAATAAGAGATTTTAAAAAAACATATTCAAAATGTTAGAAAAATAAGTTTAAATAAATCTATGATATATCAATACCTTTTCGTTAATATGTCAAAGAAGAATCAATTGAGTAAATTTTGTCGCATTTTTCCGTGGATAGAAATGAAAGATCCTGCATTCGCAGGTGCTATTAGAGATTTGTGTATGGAGGGAAATCTTTCACCTGGTAGGCGTTTTACTGGAATAACATTTTTATATCCGAAGGATAAAACATTGCGGGAAGAAATAGTAAAGAAGGCTTATAGTGACGACGCTGGTGACGCTATTAAGTTGATAGAGTCTTTAATAATGCCGGTATTAATACATACGGCTGAGGATTTTCGTGGGGATATTGGAACAAAATTAGGAATTAAATTACATGCCGATTCTATCACCGATGAGCGCGTAAAATTAAAGTGTGGAGTTGAGTTAACTAAGGCTCCATCATTTAAGACTAATAAAACGAGATAATATATCCGTTTGGATTATCGAAAGTGGAACATTACCACTTACTGGGGAAGAATTTAAAGCACCAATAATAGTTAAAAAAGTAAAAGGTGGTGGTACACCTATAATTAGTAATATTAAAGACGAGAACAGATATAAATTAGCTTTTGATACAGAAATATTATACGCTCAAAATATGTATAAAGATAGATGCCTAACATTTAATCCGTATTTAGCCAAAGTAGTGTCGTTATTGAACTTTTTAAGACACAGTCACCCATCGATCTATCATCTCGTATTACCGATTATAGATCGCGACCCTACCGTTTCGTTTTACTTGCTTATTGAACCGTATAAAACAATTGGTGGTAATTATTTAATCCCGTCTTACGCGCTGTTTGGAGAGAAGGGTTGGAATGGTGCAGAACCTATGAACGTGCTGTAGAAGAATTAGAATATATTTTTAATGATCTAGAAAATCAGACACTATTATCGGGTACTAAACAAAATGAGACGGTTACTAGTATTCCTAAGGTGTTTTCTGATCCACTTACGGTAAGACGAATGGTTGTTCGTGTGAAGGACCGCATTACTAGTATAGGTTTAAATAAAATGCGAACTCCTACTAATATACGCGCGGCTTATAACGAGTTGGAGACTAAGAACATGATAGATATAGTTGGTCCTATATTTCCCGATACTACGTTACTATCATTGGCAAATGGTAAAAAATTATGGCAAGACGAACTGAGATTTTTGGTTCACGCTCAAATGGAACAAATACAGCTTGCTCCTTTTTATACGAACGATGATTTTACTGAAGTTGTTAATATGTTAAAACATCAGAGACCCGGCAATGATTATTATTTAGAATCTTCATTATCTAATCCAAAAGTATATGGTGCTCCTGGTATAAATGGTGACCTAAGTCCAACCGATAGGTTTGGTTTATTAGAGGTATTTTTAAATTCTACAGATTTTATGTATATTCCCGTGTCAGAAGTAAAAATTGGAGCCGGTGAGAAATTTAATTTTGACACATACGATCCTAATTCTGGCGATCAGTTTAATGCGGAACGCAGTAAACATAATGGACTTCATAAACACTCAAAAATGGTGCGTGACGGATTACCTTCCGATTGTATCATACAAGTACAAGCATATGTAAATCGTCACGGATCACTCCCTCCAGAATTAACTCTGTAAATTACCCCCCAGAATTGAATATATAATATATAATAATAATAAAAATAAAAAATGTTACCACCAATAGTATGTTTTTCTTGCGGTTGTTCAATATCGGAAAAAGCAGAACTATTTCGATATATACGTCGTCAAAGAATGGCAAAATTGTTGAAAAAAAATGGGTATAGAGAGCATTCAATATTACCGCAGCAAGCACAAATAGACCCTAATATGCAGGTAGATATGGAAGATATAGTTACGGCGCTCGGGATTAAATATTTATGTTGTCGAATTAGAATATCTACAGCATTAGATTGGAGAGATTGTTACGATTAAATTTGAATTCCACCTGATTAATAATTAAACTAATTAATTATGATGATCTATAACATAAATGACATATTAAATGCTTTTCGCGATGCTGAGAGTAATAATCTTCCACTTACGGATGTAATGATAATCGATTGGAAATCTCCTAGAGTTAATAAAAATAATACTTGTCAGTATGTTACTGTTAAATTTAAGGTAAAAGATGTTTTGGATAATGCAGTATTTCGTTTTAAAAATGAAGTCCATAGTGGACAAATAAGTCCGACTACTGAAGATGATATTGCTGAAATGAAGGCCAAATTTCCATCTAGATCACAGTCAATTAAGTGTAGAGAAGATCGACCCGCGTGTTTACAGTTTCGTAAATGGCGGGTAGATGTCGCGACGGATGATAATGGCAGCCCAAATAGTGATGAACACGGCAACAGTATATATCCATCAGATGAACACTTATCTAGTGTAGTGTGTGTGGTAGAATATATGGAACGCGTGTTAATGGACGAAGTTGATGCTAAGATAGAATCTGGTTTTATATTATGTCCTAAATCATCAATTTCTAGACGAGGTGAAAAGAAGCCCGTTAAAAAGTCAAAAGATAATTTAATAGTTCCAAATACAAATTTGTGTAATATGGTACAGAGAGAGATATCTCTAAAAAATCCAGAAAAAGGTGGTATGTCTTTAGCTAATCCTATAATACGAATAAAGATAAAATGCAACGATAAAACTGGTACTCCTATAGCTAAATTTTATGATAAAAATATTCCTTTCTATAAATCAAATAAAGTTTCTTCTTACCAGTCGTTGGTGACCGAAAGTGGTGATGTACCTAATAATAAAAATTTACACGAATTAATAACTCCTAGATCGATACATACCGGAATAGTTTACGTAGATAATATTTGTTTTAGTTCTATGGGAATTAGTTTACCTATGGAGTTAAGAGCCGATACTGTTGAGCAAGTAATATCTAATGATCTCGATTCAAGAGACTTAATTAGTACAGATGATAGTGCCAGTGATAGCGACAGTGATGTTGATAGTGACCGCGAGCGCCCTAAATCACAGCCTAGTGGTTCTCTTAATCGTAAAGTGTTTAATTCTAAAGCCGGTGATGAATATATTCAAATGCTTAATTATCGCGGCGATGATAATTCTTATAATAAGAACAAGCATAGCGAAAATGAACGTCAAAATCGTAAAAGAAAATATATCGACGACGAAGAAGAAAAAAGTAAATATCGTAAAAGAAAACATATCGAAGATGATGATGATGAAGAAGATGATTATAAAAATAAACGTTCTTGTCGTAAAAAATTAAATTTTGATGATCAGGATGATTACAATGACGATATTCCTCCCCCCGTAGTACATCGTAAAAAAATAAAACCAACTACTAGTAGTGATTACGATCAAAAACATCATTTAATAGCTCACAATCCAGAAAGTGAAAGAGTAAATAAACGATCGGCTAATTATTTAAAGTACGAGTTGAATGATAATGATGATGATTTATGTAACGATGATGAAGAAGTAGGTAATAGTGAGGTGGATAATAAAAGACTTAATAGTCTTATAGATAATATTCGATCATCTCAAAATTAATAAAATTAATAAAGTTTATTTTTTTTGTTAAATCAAATCAAATCAAATCATATCATATCTAATATAGAATCGATACTAGTAGTATTTTTACTAATAAAATCGTTATCCATAATAACTGTATTAAAAAGCGTACCTAATTTGGGGATAGATCCTAACACAAGCGGACCGGCTATTCCAGTAATAGGACTACGTATATTTTCTAAGGCCGAATCCGTTAATACTTGAATTGGAGATGACATTGACATCCTTAGTAACACGTTTTCAGCTCTCTGGCATTAATACCACCCTTTTCCAACGACGTCACCTTACCGGTGCTAGTCATCGTTGCGGCGTATAAACTAAGATGACGATGATTGGGCGACCTATCGCTCATAACTGTACGAATTTCGCTTATAATTTTCTCTCTCGCCGCTTCTATACCGAACACTTTTTGCGTATCTCCGATAGAAGATGATACTACCGTTTTTTCTTCAATTTCATCGACCATTAACACTCCAGCAATATTTGTTCCAACCGTTTTAATTGCGTAAACATCTTTTGATCTAACAATTTCTCCTTCTTTATTTTGTTCGTGCCTAATTATTTTAACCGCTAATGCCGACATGATTCCCGATATTCCTCTTAAAATCGTTTCTGGAATTTTATCTATAATGGACGTTATAATTTTTTTATCGTTTATAGCCTTAGATGAAACTGATCTTCTAAATTGACCCGCTCTAAAATATATTCATTATTATAATTTGTGGCGCATTTTCTGAAGTATGAATTACGTAAGCGTACGGGTATTTTAATCTTAGTTTATCTATAATACGCTCTAGCGTCATTCCTTTCAAAATCATTGCAGTTTTATCTAATTCGTATCTCGTAGTCCATTTTGTAAGATCATCCGGTATAGGTATATGAGGATGATTGGTATGAAATTCTTTCATCCATTTTTCATCCGTGAGATACGGTGGATATCTTAATTTTTCGTAGGATTCGTATAATAGATCCCATTCGCGAATAAACGTTTCTAGAGTCATTAATTCTATAGTATTAGCAATTTCTTGAACGTATGATCTATCTTTTTCTTTAGACTTATTTTTCATTCGTAAAAGCATTTCCGACGACTGTTCAAGTTCCACTCCCTTAGCACTAAAGATCTCTTGCGGCCTAACTATGCCGGATTTGTTCGTACCACCGGATACCGATCTATGATGTGAGTCCAACATGTATTGCGTTAGGGGTTCTGATACCGACTGTGCGGCTAAAATTCCCACTGCCACTCCATAATCGATTAAGCTTCTCGAATATTGTTGTTGTATAGATGTTAATATGAACGTTAATGATGTTGGTGTAAGATTACATATAATTCTGGAACACAATTCTATACGAATTAATATTTTCATTAAACCTGTCGCGTATTCTAAATGAGGTGGTATAGGTGTATAACCTAACCCGTTGTATTTCGTTAATTAATGTATACGGTAATTCATCGCAGAAAGTATCAACCGCCTTTTTCATCTCAATTAATTCTTTCATAGTTGATTTTTTTATCTCTTTATAACTCTGTACTAGTCCGGCAATATTTACTGGCATTTGTTTATCATCGGAAAACGAGTAATTAAAATTCATATTTTCGAAATTAAGAAATATATTTCGATATTTATTTCTATCCTCGACTATTTGATCGAATTCTTTGTCAAAGAATTTGATCAAAGATTTTTTATCAGTCCCAGTCATATCCATATCATTTAAATTGACATCGAAGTAAAAATTCTTTTTCAATTCGGCATCACTTATTTGTACTGTACGAAACTTGACCCTTTCAACCTGTCGAGCGTCCAATCCATCGTCCCCATAAAGCGGCTGAACAACGTGTGAACCTAGTATGGTGCGCCGATAATTGTCCGTAATATCAGACTGTAATGTAAACACACATTTTCTATTATTATAACCAGTAACGGCTGTAGAAAGTGCTTTATTAATAAGATCAAATCTACCATTCATGCTACCTATTATAAATTGTGGGCACGAAAATCCCGTAGCATATCCATTTGCTATAAACCCGTATGCTTCTGGTTCTAATGCAAATCGTGGAAAATATGGTAAAGTTCTTCCAAAGGAGAATATATTTTGTATTCTTTGCGTATTAATTTGTATTTGTCCAACTGCTGCCGTTATATGTATCATATTTGGGTTCGACCCTTTGGACCCCGTTGCTACCATTTGAAAAAGTCCATTGCTTCCCGGGTCTATACTTTTTAATATAGGTTGTAAGATATTATCCGGTAATTTGAGAGCATTCATCTGTAAATGTTCATAAAATTGATGAGTATTTAATCCGATAGGTGGTATAATTTCTCTCCTAATTAACCTATCCGTAATTACTTCCGAATCTCTCAAAAGTTTACCAATAATTTTATGAACATCTTCTAATGCTGATTTT
The DNA here is from genome assembly GCA_029237695.1 of Conchocele bisecta. NCBI lineage: Eukaryota > Metazoa > Mollusca > Bivalvia > Lucinida > Thyasiridae > Conchocele > Conchocele bisecta. Next base: position 106,807,543 of record CM055271.1, read on the forward strand.
GACACTAACATATCATTAATAGATACCGTAAACCCCGCGTTTCCTATATACGTAATAGCTATTTGTTGTATAGCGAATATAATATCGAGAGCGGTTTTTGGTCCATACGATCTAGAAATAATATGAAATAACCCTCCTATAGATCCAGCGCCTACAGATTTTTTATCTAAAACACCACGTTCTAATTTCCCATTGCGTATGACCGTAAATATTTCGCTATTATTATATCCTAGATACGGAACATATACTTCAGAAAACCATGTCGGTGTACGAGAATAATTAATTGGAGTGCGTTCTAATAACATAGAAATTATATCGCGACCAGATATCGCCCCATTTATTTTCATATGAGAGAATGATGGAGGATTAATTTTTGTAGTTTGAAATAATCCCATAGCATGATATTTATCTATTAACACTTCCGATCGAGTTAATAAATAACTCCCAACCGTAGAATCTTGAACTTGACCATTTACTGGACCAGAATTTTTAGTAGATATAAACCAATTTTGTACGGATGATATAAATTCGGCCTCTATGCGGCTCATAATTCCGTGAGGAATCCAAAGATTCATTTGATCACCATCAAAATCGGCATTATACCACGCACACGCGCTCACGTTCATTTGGAAGGTAGAGATAGATTCGTCTTCGAGTATAACTATTCTATGTACGCCGATAGCGGACCGCTCCAACGACGGTTGCCGATTAAAAAACCCGAAATCTCCCGTTATAACATCTCTGTAGAGTATATCTCCAGCTTCTAATCTAAAATCTCTCCTTAACCCGTTAACATCGTGTAAACTACCGGTAGATCGTTTAAATATTCTAGTCGATCCAGGATATTGTCTACGTCCATTTAGAAAGTATTTTAATAGTTTATCTCTAATTTATATTCTTGTACTACTTCTGCTATTTGTAACGTTCGAGCAAATGCTATCGGATATCCTACTTCGTCAATTTTTAAATCGCTATTACCAGAAATTGTAGATCTACTAATAGACCATACTCGTTTACCTAGTAAGTTTTTTCTAAGTCTACCTTCTTTTCTAGGAAGTCGACGTAAAATTGCTGGCGTTGGGCGCGATCCAGATACAATACCCCGTTTTCCAGATGTACCCTGTGCAGAATTTGTCGCGGCAGAACCTAAAATCATATCATAATATAATTGTTGAAGATTTTGTATTAATCGTTCAGCGTCTTTAGAAATAGGATCTGTAAAGTGATCTGGTATAATTTTATTACGTTTAACGACATATTGTATCATATTGTTGACGTCGTGATAAGACTGTGGTCCGGTTCCAACACCGATTTTAACACCCGGTCTTATAGTAATTGGCGGTATGCGAATTGTCGTTAATATAAATTTACTAGGGTGAACATCTATAGACCTTCCGAACGATTCCACCGTGCTTATTTTAATACGCTCAAATATAGTTTTTATAACATGTGGATATAGCTTCTGCGATCTTGGGATTCCGGTGGATGTTTGATATTCTGCATAAAATGTAAAATGATCTTCCGCTTCTCTAACAATTTTTGGATGTACTGCGCGACATTTTGGACAATTTTTCCCATCCGTTTGCGACGTAGAAGCTTCCGCCAATCGTTTATCTTTAGAATATCTATAATATTTTGAAGCATCTACCATCGGCTCTCCACAAGCTAAACACGTAATTCTCAACCATCTTCTCGTTTCTGATATGACTGTAGGATTTTGAACACCGATTCGTAAACTTAAAGTACCAGGATGTCCCGGACACTGTTTCTTTTGCATACTGCATGTAGTACAATTATAAGATGGTCAGTTGTACCCATTCTAGCATCGTATACTCCTCCCACTACGGGTTTTTGCTCACCAGATGCCCCCCCAAATAAATCGGGATTAGTAATTTCTACACACCCATCTCTTTCATGATCCTCAGATGTTGCGATTCCAAAATCTATATAAGCAATTTCTGAATACGCGGCCGTCATCTTATATATATATATTAATATTAATTTCAATATGGATCTGGATTTTCAATTTTTTATAATTTTCAATTATAATTTTCAATTATAAAAAATTGAAAATAACTCCATTATAAACAATTAAAACTATATTATTAATAGAATGACTACTTTAGAAAATATTATTACGAGATATAGAAGAACGAGTGAAGATGAGTCTTTAGAAGGAATTAATGTTGAACTAGAAGTCAGATTCGAATTAGTGGATTATATGGTATTTGAGACGATATTTTTGGCATTATACGAAAAAAAATTAGACGTCGGTGTTGGTGTAATATCTCATACTATAAATGGAATTTTAACGGATATTCGTGCACCCCGGCGTGATAAAGTTGGTCATCGTATTCGTCAAATAACTATAGATACTAAAACTAAAGATAAAACGGATACTTATATTTTTAAACAATCTCTCGTACCTCCTTTGAAAATTAAAAATACGTTCGCGTTATCTTATAAAGTTGCTTTATCTACTGAAGAAACTATTAAACAATTTAGTGCGGATGGAAACATACTTCTTCGCGTTAAAAACAGAATTTCATTTATAACTCCGGTTAAAAACCCAATGTGGAGAATAGATATGACGATAACGAGAGCAGTAGTAGGGGGGGATATTCAACGATCTCTTACACCCATAGTTAATGCAATGTTTCACACGAAGCAACAAACCCCGGATAACTGGTTACAAATAATGGGTATTATTAGCTCAAACCGCGATACAACATTAAGAGCATCATATAATTATGAGATAGAAATAGAACACATTGGATATCGTAACGACATAAAGCCGGGAGATATTATCCAAATCGTTGACGATGTTTTACGATTATCTGATCCAGAATATGTTCGCGAGGCCATATATCAACGAGAAGTTTATAATGCCGCCGGTTTCATAATTAACGCCCCATCGCTATTAAGAAGACTTGAATGCGAATTTGGTCTGAAAAACACTGATGAAATCGTTAACGCGAGGCGATTATACTGATATTTACCCCCTTTGAATTATTATATAACCGATAAGGCCACGGAAACCGCGCTTTAGCTATAGTCCGCGAGGGTAGATTAATAATATTGAGCGATAAATTATACGAATATTACATTCCGAACTCGTAAAAACCGTTTACTGGTGATGCGCATATATCGTCCATAAATATATCTACATTAGATGGTGATATCGTAAATTCTGTAACTATATTAGATGGGGAATTATTATTACCATCTTCCTCTTCATCTGGTAAGCTCGAGTTTTACGCGTTTGATGTCGTCGTATATCGAGGAGATTGTATCGCTTCTAACAAATTCGAATTGCGTATAGAAAAATTATCTGACAGTGTAAAAATATTAGAATTATTTGGGTTGAAAGCGCTAGTTAAACCGTATATTCGTATAACTTCACCAGATTTATCTATTTTGGAACAACAATTTAAACAATTATACGAGTCAAAAAAGAATCCGTACGAAATTGATGGTATTATATTAGTAGAACCGGGTAAATGTTTCTCTGATACGATTACTTACAAATGGAAACCCGTGGAAGATACTTCTATAGATTTTTTAGCGCGATTAGCGCCACAGTCGATAATAGGAACGCACCCGTTTCTAAATAGACCGAATTATACCCTCTATATATTGTTTGTAGGAATAAATATAAATTTATTTAATTCTTTAGCTATACGATATTGTGTCGGATATAACGAATTATTTCCCATAGATGAAATGGGAGAAAAAAATAATTATTTTCCTATACAATTTCAAACTTCTGACGCTCCATTGGCATATATTTATTATCACCCCAATAACTCGGAGTTTAAAAATATTGATGGAAAAGTTATAGAATTAACTTGTGTAGGAAATTGTGTTGAAGATATGGAAAAATATGAGTACATTAATTGGAAAATAAATAGGATACGAGAAGATAGAGATAGAGATTTAACTATGGGAACTTATTACGGAAACGATTTTAGAATCGCGGAACTAACCTGGGTAAATTATATAGATCCATTTCCATTTAATCAACTATATCAGGGACCTACTGACGTTTATTTTGCTCGAACAAAATCTGGTCTCTATAGAGCTCCCACAGCATTTACGTCTTTCGTAAAAAATAAACTTATACAATCTTTATCTCATCGACCGTGGGTTATTGATCTTGGTAGCGGTAAGGGACAAGATTTGGGTAGATATTTTGATGCTAACATTCACCACCTTATAGCCGTTGATCGTGATCGGGCCGCGTTATCGGAACTTATTAGAAGAAAATATAGTTTTGCTATGAATAAAAACCGCGGCAATAATAATAATAATCGCGGTATTAATGTCCACGTTATTATTGCCGATTTAATTGACCATTACGAAAAGACTTTCAATAAAATTAGTAAAATACCAGGATTTCCTAAAGATGGTGTAAACGCGATCGTTTCTAATTTGGTGATTCATTATATGCTCGGTAGTACGGCTAATATGAATAATATCGCGATATTGTGTAGTAAGTTACTACGTGTTGGCGGTGACCTTATAATAACGACAATGTTTGGAGCTAATATTTTAAAGTTATTAAATTCTTTCAAAATTGCTCAAGGTGATACATGGAAATCTGTTCAAGGTGAAGTTACTAAGTACGGCATTAAGAGATTATTTTCCGAGGATACTTTAACTCCCTGTGGACAAGAAATAGGTGTGTTGTTACCCTTTAGTGATGGTAATTATTATGTGGAATATTTAACGAATGTAAAAGTATTTACTGACACATTTTGTAAACGAGGATTTAAATTATTGGCTACACCAACTTTTAGTGATTACGAGAAAGACTTTAAGAATCGCAATAGTACGGTTAATAATTTATTAACTGATATAGATAGACAGTGGCTCGGATTATACGGAGTAATACATATGAAAAAAATAAGTTAAATGACATCTTCTAAGTCGTTACTATAATAACGTCGTCCTATGTGTTGCATTATTGATGTTGGTTGATTACTAATCGATTGGTAATAAGTATTTTTTAATTTATTGTTGAGATCATCGGTTAAATCGCTTTTTTTGTTTAAATTTAACCCCAATGGATTTACATAATCATGTATATTTTTTTCATAATTATTTTGTTCGTGATAGTTTTCGTGTTCGTGTTCGTGTTCGTGTTCGTGTTCATGATCGTGATTATAATAATATTCTATTCTATCTGTTAAAAGTTCTTTATTAAGACGTTTAATTTCGTTCCATCCCTCTAACTTAATACCTCCCGGATTAAATGTTAACATATATTTATATAAAGATGTTAATAATTTAGTTTTCAGAGAAGATGTAGGTAATTTATCCATTAATATTTTACGCATATAAAGTTTATTCGTTTCTGATAAAAAATTTGGAGTTGTCATTTTTCTATACATATAATGTTAAATAAACATTAATGTTAATGTTAAACAAACAAACATTAATGTTAATGTTAAACATAATAAAATAAAGATGGGAAAGAAAAAAAAAACCCATGGACGATTAAAGGAGAACAATCCAGTATTTATAAACACAACGATGTAATTACTAAATCTGGTAAGGAAGTAAAGTTATCAATAGGTGTTATTATGTGTCGCCTGCGCAATAATATAATAGAAGCACTTTTAATACAGGGAAGGTATACTTACGCGTATTCAGAGTTTGTACACGGTCACTATTCTCGATCTAATATTAATAATGTTCGTGCATTATTGATTAATATGACTATATCGGAAAGATTGGATATATTCTTTAGACTTTAAAAGAATGTGGTATCGAATATGGTCAGAAATAGATCATCAAGAATTATATATGAAAAAATTTATAAAGTTTAAAACATCTTGGTTAGGCACCACAGATATGGGTAGATATCTTAGAAAACTATTAGAGACTGTTACTGGTGCTAGTAATATTTGTTGGCAATTTCCTAAAGGTAAACGTTTACATAATACAGAAACTGACATAGAATGTGCGAGTAGAGAATTTATGGAAGAAACTGGAATTATGAGAAAATCATTTCAAATCATTCCGATGTTTAAGCGTAAAGTGTCGTATATTCATATGGGTGTATGTTATGTTACAATATTTTACGTAGCTATACAAAGACGGCTTTATATAGATCCCGTTAAATCTATAAGTTTAAGTAGACGTACCCAAATTGCTGAAGTTGGTGATATTAAATGGATGGATATAAATCAAATAAAATCTGTATCTGGACCGGGTGGTAGTAATTTAGAAATTATAGCGAGACCCGCATTTAACTACATTAAAAAATTTATAAATGGTAAAAAATTATAATTCCTAAATTTTAAATTTTAATTTTTCTTTTTTTATTTTTATTACGAACATATGCTCTAGTATTTGGACTGGGTGGTATAACCTTTGGTTCGACTATTTTTGGTGGGCTTGGAGGAAATAAATTAAATGCTGCAAGAATGTCCATCTTGTACATATCAACATATAAACCATTTATTAAAGGTTGATCGTTAGTTATATCTCCACGGTCTTCTCCTATATACAACATTTCATCTTTATCGGTAATATTAGAAACATCATCACCGTGTGAAACTAATGAGTATTCTTTACCGCCCTTATCGAGCGCAACGTTTGTCTCATTTAAAATACCTCCACTACCAGACGAGCTTTGTATATCTTTAATATGGGAACTTCTACCATAGCGCACAGCGCGTTCTGCGCGTGTACTGGTAATTTCCTCGTGTATTTGTTCGTGCGTATATGACCAGTTTGGTTTTGTTCCACCATAAAATAAACCAGCGATAATAGTATCATCATCTGAAATATCTATCTGAAAATAAACTTCTTTAGTTTGTTTACGGCCGTAGTGTGTATTTCCAACTTCTTTCTCTTTTCCAGGAAGTGGATCGGTATTATATGGTGTTTCTCGATAAGATATAACATGACTCACCAGAGGGACAAATACATCTGCTTCCTCATTTTCATACTCATCTATCTGATTGATATCAAACTCGCATGTATCATCAGCAATATCTACTCGTTCTGCACAGAAGAAAAGCTCACGGTTTTCATCTCCTTCCCCTTCCTCTTCATCTTCATATTCATATTCATCTTCCTCTTGATTTCTATGTTCATCTTGAACTTGAAACATTTTTAATTTTAATTATAATTCAAATTCAAATTTAACTATTGTTTTTGGTTAAATACTCTAATAAACGCTCTCTTCGACTGTGATCTATATCAGCGGCACATTGTTCCTCTTGTTTAGTTGCTTCTTTATCGGCCAAACTAAATAGTTCATCTTCTTCTACTAAAGAATCTACTACAGATTTATGATAAGCGGACCTCATTTCTGCAGTGTGTTTTGGATAATTAAATCTATATAACGTTGTAAGATAATAGGCTTGAGATTCGATAAATTCTAAACGCGAATGACATGGTTTACTTTGATTAAGATAAAGTTTAAACGCTTTAGAATTATATTCTCTAACTTGTACCATCCATCGTAATACTATTGGAAATGATACAGAAAAATTATAATATTTTTTTCTAAGATTGTCCAACAAAATATCATTTTCTTTATCATTATCAATATTTATTCCAGATTGTTTAATCTCTGCATATATTTTATCACCTATTTCGATTATTTTTTCAATATCGTTCATTTTTTATTTTTAATAAAAATATCGCTTTAATACGACGTTATTATATTTCAAATGGCCATGTTTCATACAACTCACCACTCCCCACTACATGTACTCGTTTACGAAATGGAGAATAATGTTCTTTCTTAATAGAGGAAATTATATTTTTTTTCTTTTTTTTCATTTGGTTTATTTTCTTTTTCGGAATTAATATCTCATTTTTAAGTAACAAAGCTGGTTGTTTTATAGAATGGTTATACGGTACATCTATATCTGATGTTATGTTATTATTTCCAACAAACGAAATTATAGATGGTTTTTTATTAAGTAAAAATTCATTTTGTAAAAAATTGTTTTTATTATCCGTTATAAACGATCCTATATCCACATCTTTATATTCATCTTCTTGTATTTTATCTTTCAAATAAATTATCCACATCTTCTTGTATTTTTTACTTTCAAATAAATATCATCGCTTGTATATTTCAAATAAATTATCCGCCTAAAATTAAACATCATCACATCAAAATCAGTCTGATTTTGATAATTCACATAATTGTGTTTTCATTTTGGTTTTTATTTTTGTTATTTTTGTTACTATCATCTTCATCTTCATCTTCATCTTCATTCCGTACAAAATCTAATATAGACGGATCCTTGGATAAATAATCCGATAAATCTTCTTTACCACCAACTTTGATTTTATCTTCGTGTGCTTTTTTAATATTTTCTTCGTGTGTTTTTTTAATATTTTCTTCGTGTAATTTTTTAACATTTTCATGTAATTCATCTTTATCTTTATCTTTATCTTCATCTTCATCTTCATCTTCATTTTCTTCATCGTCTAATTTTTTAATAATTTCATTTTCTTCATCGTCTTCGTGTATTTTTTTATCATCATCATCGTCTAATTTTTGAATAATTTCATTTTCCCATTCATTTATATCAGTTTCATATATAGCTATAGGTTTGGAATTTGAATTGTTTTCAGTTATAAATTTTTGCATTGCGGTATTAAAATTATCATAATATGTATCAGACCCCCCCATAATAACTCGTTCTTTTGGTGATTCCTCATCATTTAATCCTATAGAATATGGAGAGAACGCCATTAATGTTAAATCTGGATCTGTAGCAAAATATGCCATTTATATAATATATATATAATTATTTTTTTTTTGTTTGACCATTTAATGCTTGTTTGTTTAAATATTCTCTTCTATTTCGTACAATATTATAAATCTGTAATATAATTTCATTATTTATAATAGCATCCATATTAATACTAACTTCTTTAGAAGTATCATTTTCTAATATTACTTTTTCTAAATTGTTAGTCATTATTACTGATAAAATAGCGCATCTAGAATCATGATCTAACAGATCTCCATAAGTTATTATAAATACTTTTTGTCGTTTTACACTGGGTTTACTTTCTTCATTCATTTTTATCTGTTATATAATAAGTTTAACTAGTAATTTGTACCAATTTCATAACATCCCAAATATTTTCGTGTTTGATGATAGATTCGTCCGTAGAATATATATAAACCATTTCATTTATCGCGTTTATAAAATTGTAAATACTAGTTAACATTTGTGCAATTACGGATAAACACGGTTCAATTAAACACCCACCCGCTGGTACCTCCTTGGTATTAATTGCTATAGGAGATGATCGATATATATTTAACGGTCTACTCCAATATCCAGTTAGATCATAAACCTTACCTTCCGAAAAGTCCATTATTATTTGTAATAAATTAATAATTTCTTTCGGTTTCGAAATAGATGGATTTTCAACGGGCCCAACCCAGTTATATTTTTCATTCTGTATACTAGTAGTATATGTGGTTACGGTAATTTTTTCCTTCGCATTTGCTACTAGTGGCATTGGCGCCCCATCCGCGGGTAAATAACTATATAAGAGTTTTTCGAAGAAATTAATTCGATCAAAATCTTCTTCTTTACGTATTAGCATCGCATTTTTTATTAATAGTACGTAAGGTACTAACGATACCGCATTATCAAAAGAGAGTGAATCTATTATATGATAATTGGGAGCATCTAGATCGCACGTTAACATAAGAGCAACTACAGCGGGACTAGAATTCAGCGGTCCATATTCTACACATTTTACGCGACCAGAAATTATTTGACCAATTTGTACAACTTCTTCAGATCGAGTGGATATAATGTTAACTACCGCTGGTGTTTTACCACTCTTTTCTCCTAGTAATATTTTATCTCGTTTAATTAACTTAATTCCAGTAATAATATCCCATTTAGATAATAACGAAACCTCCGCCCTAAATCGAACATGTATGTATCCATGACCAGAATTGTTAGTTCTAACAATAGTACACGACGAGATGGCTATTATTTCGTCTATTCCCATAATATAAACCCCTTGGTAACATTTTCCTATATATTCCGATTCAATCGCTAATATAGCGTGTTTGCGAATATTAGAGCAGAAATTAGTAGGATCTTCAACTTGTAACGTTAATTCTATTATTTTTTTATATAACATTTTAATATAAATAACGTTTATTTATATTTAAATGTTTATTGAAACGTTAATTAAATGTTTAAGCGCGTATTCAAATATTTATTTATTTTTAAGGGTAATAACGGGTAATCTTTCGTTAAATAAATAAAACCACCTAATTCCGTCTTTCATTCCATTTATATTATTTCTCGAAATACCTTCTAATTCTAGAAGTTTATCGCATATAATATCGCATATATTCGAGCTGCTTATATTTGCGCATTTATCTTCAGTAATAGCCTTTATATCGCACGCTACTTTAGTTAATTCTTTTCTCGACCTGGTTTCACATACCGCACCTCTCGCAACTGATCTTATATCTGGGACATTTTCTCGTTCTAATTTATGTAAGGGTGAACGTAGTTTAAATTTAAGATCTATTCCTCCCGATTCTATATATCCAATGACTATATTATTTTCTACATTACGTATACCATAACCTAATGCCATATGAGATAATTCTCTCCATTCTCTATTTATATAAAGTTTTATGGTATTATCGGTAATATATCCTATAGGTTTGTCCGCGTCTAAAGATTTATAATCTTTTTCTGTAGTTAACAGTCTACTACTGGTTACACTATTTCTAATATCACCTACCGTAATTAATATATGATAATATTTATATAACTCTATTAATCGGTTTAAAGATGTTGCTGGGGTTTGTTTTGAATATGCATTACTAGCCCATTCATCTCGATTTTTTGCGTTTATTGTTGCTCCCTCTACTAATAACGTTAATAATGAATAATGAAAAGAGTAATCGAATTGCGTTAATGCTTTTTGTATAGGAATATTATGATTAGAAAAATTAATATCGAATTTTTGTAAACGAAGTTGAAAATTACGTTTAGCACGGCTTCCTCGTAAATAATCCGCGATACGAATTCTTATCGATTTAGGTGGGTTAAAATCTCGTAAATAAGATTCTATATCAATAACTGGCATACCGTTAGAATCTAACGGTGTTAACACGTAATAAACGAGATTATCAGAAGGAATAGAAATTATACGTTTAGGTTCACCCCATATATGAACGTGGGGGGACGATATTATACCCAAATTATTTAAAGATTTTTTATTTTTACTTTTAATTATTTCTGGCAACACACATAATTCTCGTAACGCTAAAGCGAAATTACCTTCGTCAAATAATAAAGTATTACATTCGATACCTCCGATAAGTCCGGGGACTCTTACCGCTTCCCACAAGGTATCATATGTCCAAACTGGTCGAGCATAAAATAAAGCCTTAATGGCCGATGTTAACATGTTAATTTCTCTATCACCGTAACCATATGCTTCAAACGTTGTAGTGTTTAAACCAACAATATCCTCGGGTACCACCGGGGGTTTACCGGGTAGCGCTTCTAGTGTTGCGGTAATCGATTGATTACGTTTATAGTTCGTAAATCCATCTATAGCGTATCTTCTAATCGCTTTTTCACCTTGTTGAATTTTTTCGAATTCTTTCATCTTTTCCCCATATCTATCTAATTCTGGTTGTAATCCTCCTTCCATATAAGCTGTTGAAATATATAACCGTATTTTTACGTTCCGTTGATCCGGTGGTAGCGTAATATGAGAATTTTTTCTAACAACTCTTCCAAATACTTGAATAAGTGTAGGAATATCTGATGGTAAAGATGTTATTAATTCGTAACGAACCGCCGTAAAATTTAATCCTTCCGTAATTATTTTAGATCCAACTAGTACGCGAATTTCGTATCCATTATTATTAGAAACGGAATTAAATCGCGCTATACTTCTATCCATGTATCCTCTATCTATATCGCTATTTATAATACAATATCTTGCCGCTAAAAACTGGTGAGAAGCGTCTTTGTCTTTGTGGTATTTTTTTAATGTGCAACAAACGGTACAAACCGTTGACGGTGTTATACTGTCGTATTCGTTTATTAATCCGTTAGATTGTAATACTTCTTGAATTAACAATACACCGGCCATTTTAACTCTATTATGATAAATAAGAATTTTACCCACGCCATCAGATATTATTTTCAATACATCAGTGGCAACTTGAGCAAATTTAGCGGAATAATTTGCAATTCCTGGTGTTGTACCGGAAGATAGAGATAAAAAATCACCACCTATAGTAAATGGAACATTAAGAGCTTGATTAACACCGTTTAATATTACCCCTAATGATGTTTTCCATTCAGCTGACGCCCCGATTAACCGCGTAGCAGTGTCGTTAGAAATATATAACCCTGTCGCATTTAAATCCGTACATTGAGTATGATCAAAACTAGGATTAGGAAAGACCATATCATATAAAGTATAAGCGTTTGCGGCAATCGTAACCCTACTGCCTTCTGGTTGTTTATTATTCGCTTCTAACGTTCTTGCGTGAAGCGGTGACATTTTACAAGGTATAAATTTTAAATACGGTATTTCTACTCCTCCGTACTTCAATGTGACCCCCTCAAATATGCGTTCTGGATACGATGCCGATTCCGCATCTAACAAAAAAGAAACTCGACCAGCTGCAAGAGTAGCAATAGTATCTAAAGCACCAGGAAGATAATTACCTGTATCTGTCGCAGTTGGTCGAGTAAATAAATCGTTTCTATGTATTGGTCTATTATTGGGAAGATGATTGGAAGGAATTAATAGATTTAATAAATCGACAACTTCTCCCGCATTTCCAGTTATTGGTGTAGCTGACATGAATAATGCGCGTGGTGCCGATTTTGGAGGAAAATAATCTAATATATATTGAATAGCTATACCGTAATTATTACGTTCTTGTGTATTATAAATATTATGAACTTCGTCAGCGATTATAAGTCCCCCTTTTATTTGTATGAGTAATTCGTGCGATATTTTTATTAATCCATTAGTTTCGGCGTTTCTAATTGATTTTACGAAAGTAGAATATTCTTCTTGTTCAGAATTTATATTTCGTTTAAATAATACTTGAGTGTCAAATTCGTGTTCAGTACCTTTTCGCGTAATTGTAAACAATCTATTTACAAATTCTTTATATCCATAAAAATTATAATATCCACCGAGAGCGATCAGTAAATCTACGCTTTAAAACGCCGAGAAAACCACCAAAATGACGGGTTTCTGGTGACGTAGAACTTCCCGAACGAAAGGCCAATATTCTTAATCTTTTTAACTCCGCAGTCTCCTCATATGTAACTAGTCCCAACTCTGGACGTTTAATCATTTCTGCTTGGATAATATTTCTAGTAAACCCTAAAATAAACACGGATGGGTGATTTATCGGATTAAATGATATTCTACTTCTAAATTGATTTATATATCTTTGCGCTATACTAATAACGGCTATACTTTTACCGGTACCAGTCTGCCAATTTAATAATAAACGAGAATATGGATTATCTGGATTCATAAAATTTTCAACAAATAGTTGACCACCGTGTAAGCGAAGTCCATCTATTACGGGAAAAATATTTTCACCGTTACTTACAACCCGAGCGTCGCATGGAAAAAAAGCTCTACCATCATTTATTATTTTATTACAACCAACTATTACTCCTAAATTAACGGCTTTCTCCAAAATAGTATTATTATCTTTATCAGTCGGTATTAACGTTTTAAACTCTTTACGAGTACCTAAATCTAATAAAAACTCTTTCGCGCTATTATGCGTTACATCTTTATAAAGTTCTGGATATGCCATAATATTTTATTTTTATCTATATTATAATCTATATTATGATCTCGAATTTCTAGTTACATTTTGATTTCGATTTCGATTTCGATTTCGATTTCCAGTTCTAGTTACATTTTGATTTCCAGTTCGAGCTCCAGTTCGATTTTCGTGTTGACTTCGTAAAATATCTATTAAATATCTGGTATGATCGTCTTCATAATAAACAGTATTTTTATTACCCCATGAAAAAAATAGAAAAAATATTATTAAAATACTTAGTACTGCTATAGAAATACATGAAAATGAAGTACAATTGTTGTACATACTAGTTATTTTTTCCCATAATGTTTCACTTGATGACATTATTTATTTTTATTATATATTAAAAAGTTTATTTTATTCGTGAATATATGCAGCTAACTCCTCGTCAGACATATTTCTTGCGGATGGTGTATAACTATTATGATCATCATGAGGAAGATTAGTATATATAGAACTTCCCCACGGGTTTGTTGTAAATCCACTCTGATATAAGCAATCATTTAATCGTGATTTATATATGATGAACATAATGGTTACAACCACCAACATAATAGCCAGTACAATTATGATTATTACTACTGAACCAGGATAAGACGATACACTACCGGCTAGAAGTAATTTACTACCATCTTTTATATTTCTAAAATTCGATTGATAAGTACTTGGTGGGGGGGGGTTAATAGATTATCATAAATTTGTTGGGGGGAAGAAGTAATTCTTGCTCTTGTGACATTATTAATTTTATATAATAGTATTAACAAAATTAAAATTGAATTAATGAATTATATAATTATTAATTATGGGAACTCGACAACAATATAAAATATATTTACATATATGCGATTTTATAAAAAATAGAGGATTTACTATCTCCGCAGAACCATTACAAACATCTACGTATGAAGGAAGTAAAAGAGATTATATAGTATCATTGTTTGTACAAATAGGATACTATCGAATTGACGCCATTAAAGTCGATGATAACATAAATAATATACTAGTGATATTATTATTACGCCAAACTAGCAAGTATGCAAACCATAGTTCCGATTTACGAAATTTACTTTCTTCACTGGAGTCAGAAAAACAATTTACGCAAAAAGAAAATAAATTGTTCGAAATTATAATTGTTACGCCAGAAAATATGCTCGGGAAAAAAAATATGACTGACGTAATTCGTAATTTTCGATCACCAAACGATCAATTACCATATATTAACTTATATCCGTATCACATTTTTTCAACTATAATACCAGATGCCGTAACTGTTCCAAAACACGAACTATTACCGATTGCTGAAGCGGAAGAATATTTAAGAACGGAAAATTTAACGCGATTCGATTTACCAATAATAAAAGATACGGACCCTCCAGTAATATGGGCCGGTGGTAGAGCTGGAATGTTCGTTAAAGTATTAAGACATCAGAAACAACTGGATTGGCTTGGGAACTGAGATATATTATTAAAGATTCTGTTCTTTATTAAAAATTATTCATTCATCCAATTAAATAAATCTTCAATATTTTTATTATCTATATCCATATTCAATTCGCCGCCTTTAGTCGTTGTTTTACGTTTTCTACTATTAATTAATTTATCATATTCATCTTTACTATTAGATGATGACTTTATAGTATCTACAAGAGAAAATAGTTTTTTCATTTTAGATTCGTGAGATTTTAAAAACCCAATACTTTTACAAACTGGTATATAATTTATTTCTAATACTTTCCACGGAATTAACCCTACTAAATAATAATCAGATAAATACGAATTTGGAAACTTTATATTTTTTCCACGTCCGTCAGAAAATTTAGGATATCCGTGATCAATTATAAACATACCAGAATTTACGCAGGACATCATATTAGTAAATATATCAAGATTACAATCACCAAAATCTACAGGATTTATTACGTTAGAAACTGGTTGTATACCGAAATATAAATAACTGATATTATTTGCTACTTGATTATTTACTGGAGCATATACACCAATAACACCCCAAGCTAGCGGTATACTATCCCAGTTGAAAGTATCGTTTCTATGAAATTCTCGATTATACATTTCAGATGGTCCCATATCACTGAGGGAACATACTCGGTATACTACATCAACAAACAATCCAAATTCTGCTATGGGAGATAATTGTAATCCAGATAAAACTTGCGGTAAATATTGTTTGGGTATTGTCTCTGTCGGAATTCTAGTAAATGGTGCTTTTAATTCTAATAACACTATTGCTGTTCTTTCCTTCTTCTTATTATTATCTTTATCATCGGTAAACTTAATATGAACATCAACATCATCATCATCATCATCATCATCTTTTACTAGCGTTAGACAACAATAACCATCTGGACTATTCGAAAATCCAGTAAAACCAAATTTATCTCCGTTTATAAATATATTATTGCCAATTATTTTCGTACCACAATCGATTTCAACAATACGTTCGCTAATTGTTTCAAACATAGACCCCCACCAACAAGCCAAACCGAAAGATTTATGTTCTATATTACATTTTTGTCCCACTAATTTATTAAACGATAAATACGGATTTTTCCCAATTAATGCTGCCATTTCTGACCCACCTATTTGTTTTTCACGGGCTTTTAACCATTTATCTGTTCCTTGTACTGGATTATTAGAAAACATATTTACAAAGTTAGATATTCGTTTATCGGGGTTTAATTCGGCCATTTAAATTATCAGATACTATATCAAATAGTTTAGCAACAGATAAATAATATCGTTCCAATGCGTTAATATATTCTATACAATCTTTCTCTAATATGCGAATATCATTAATATTATCAGTTTTTACATAATTTTTAGGTAAATTAAAATGTAACTGATTAACTTTTTCTTTTTTATCTCTCACGTTTTGTAATTGACTAATAGAATCTGTAGATTGACATAATATAGAGATTTTTTCAACTATATTTACTAACCATATACGATGATACGGATTTGTACTTAGTTCTAATAATTCATTGGATGTAATAGAAGGTAGTAACGTATATTCGCCAAGATCTATATTTTGTTCATATTTTTTTACGGTATTCATAAGAGCTATAATGCTATCTTTTATAACATATACACCATCACAATCGTGAGATGGTAAACGAAAAACGCTATCAATAACATCTTCGGCAGAAATATATACGCGACCTTTATATATGTCTATGTCTGGTCTTAAACGACGTCTATCAATTTCGTAACCACCCCATCGCTCTACTGACACCTCTCTACCACCTGTAATCATACGGGAACACCCAGCATCATCATCACCATCCTCACCGTAGTAAACGTGTGTTGAATCCATTATTTAATATTATTATGTATATATACATTCAAAAATGTCGATTATAAAAAATACTTGCGAATGTGCTGATTACGTGAATAGTGTTAATGGGATATGTTCATCTTCCAACGGTATAAAAGCCATAGCATCGTTCGTAAAAAAAAAACATCCGATATATCGTTAAAAACGGACGAACAAATTATAAATGCCGCTTTGGGTAATTTAAATTGTAATAGCGAATCGTGCGTAGTTAATCATCCAATTTTTACTAAATACGTTAAAGAAAATATACCTGAAATAAGTGCCCAATTAAATCATGATAAAGAATGGAGATTTAAGGCGGCTGGTCCTAGAAATACTACAGAATTATTGAGTAATTTTAATATAGATGATACGTTACAGCGATGGGCTATAACTTTTATAGATTTTTTTAACTGTCCATTTTCCATGATAGATTTTAAACAAACGCATAACACGTTTTATACTATTAGTTTACCAGATGTGTATAATGGTTTAGAAAAACAAACGATAGAAAACGATGTAATATATAGAAAATGTAATACGTTTGGCTGTATAATAAATACGGACATTTCTACCGGTATTGGTAAACATTGGTAGCAATATTTGTCGATATGAGAGGGAATGAAAATGAAAAATGGAGTATAGAATTTTTTAATTCATCCGGAAATCCTCCACCGATCGAAATTATAAAGTGGATGTCATCTGCGGAACAAGATCTGATTAAATTTCGTTCTACGGATAGTATACCATCTGGTGATATTGTATCTACTCCTATCACTAATGTTGTACATCAAAAATCTAGTACAGAGTGTGGGTTATATACTTTGTATTATATATTACATCGTTTAAATGGTGGATCATATAAAACATTTACCAAAAAAGAGATTGCGGATAAAGAAATGATTAAATTTAGAGAATGTGTATTTAGAAAATCGTAATATTATAAATATATGTTATAATATTAAAAATATAATGGACATAAAAATTTTAATCGGAGTTGTGTTAACGATATTAGTTTTGTTACTTTTGCTATATATGTCTTGGATCGCTGAAGCGCTTAATCCCTATGTATATGATCGGTTTAAATACGTAAAACCTGATGAAGAGGAGGATATAATAAGCTAGTTATTTTTAATTGTCGACAATTGTGGCGGTTTCAATACCTTTTTGAATAGTATCAAATATTCCGTACGAGTGTTTGATACCTCGTAAAACTATATTTTTTATATCTTCTCCGGCAATTGCGTGCGAGATTGTAAGTTTCATTTCTCTATCGTGAGGAGTACACGTTGACCCTACATAAGCAATATCTGGAACCAATTCGTGTATAGATCGTTTAATTATCATTCCCAGTGTTGCAGTTTCTCCCTTAATTGTTAGCGTAGCTATGATATTGTCTCCCATAGAATTTACTACAAATTGAGCTTGAGAATTTTCATTATTTTTTTCAGATGTATAATTTTTTAATACATTTTGAACTCGTTTAAGACGCTCTTTTAAATTAATACACGCATCTATAGGAACATTGCGAATAATTTCATTATTTGCTGGACATGCGGGAATTACTACCGTTATTAAATGGTGTTTAGGATTAGCTACCAAAGAACTTTCTGTATACCCGCTTTTGGAAGCTTGTTTTTTTATTTCTCTATTTTCCGTAATTGATTGTTTATAGATAGGATTATGAGTTACTGATTTTGGATTTCGCTTAATATCTAACGGTTTAGTTACACCGCGAAGACATACGCAAAATGCTGCATTTTTATATCCATACCCTTCGCTTATTTTTATGTTTTCTATTAAAATAGTTTTTCCCGGCTGTATAAACCCTATAGAATGACACGGATTAAATATGGGTTCAGTAATATTACCACTTACTATTTCTAAATCTCCAGAAAATAATACCTTGGACGAAAAAGTATCATTAAATCCACGTAATGTAAAACTAACATCTTTAATTAATTGTGCCGATATGCCGATACGAAGAGGTATTAAATTAACTCTCCCACGTATAAAATATTCGTTCATAAATTGGTCAGATGTTTCTGATAATTGGTATTCGTCAATGTTAACGTTTAATCTCATTCCTCGCAGTTCGTCGCACATAACGCGCGTAATCGCGTGTGCATACGCAGTATATATTCCCGACACATTTATACTGAGTAAGCATTCTGTTAGTGGGTACATTATATTGGGGTCTGTTGTGTTAAATATTGCTTTCATAGCATCTTTAATTTCTAAATTATTTTTATCAATCTCCGTTCTAACAATAGAAATATTATTAACTTTAATTGCTTCCATTTTATATATTAAAAGAATGATAACTTCAATTATATAACAATGTCACATTTTCATTTTCACGATTTATTTGTACAAGATGGTAATTATTCGGATAATTCTATAACAAGTTATCCCAATAATAATAGTGAAAAAATAACGAAAGGTATAGTTTCATATATAACAGAACGCCTTCAGGAGCTTACTGATAGATTTAAAAATAGTTACTCGTATTCATTATGTAAGAAAAATAGATTTAAAGAATAGTACGTTAAGTAGTCTTATAAAGAATAAAGGAATCACTAGATTTCCCGCATTAGTTTATAATAATACCGATGTTATATTGGGAATTAGGTCTATTATAGAATATTACGAACATATTTTAAATCCTCCAAATTTAAACACGCTAGACAGTCCTGATGAATTGCGCGATTTTCCATACACAATATCATCGTCATCGTCCGATGAGGATGACGATGATGAATCTGAGAAAACTAGTATTACATTTACTAAAGCTTATAATAAAATGATGGCAGCTAGAGAGAAAACCGTTCCAAAAAATAATGCCAATAAAAGAATCAGAAGCGGAAGAGATAAAAAACGAATAGAAACGCGCAATCCAAATAGTGAATCTGATACAGATCCTCAAGATGTTGATGATTTTTACGAATTTTAAAAAAAACAATATTTTCTTATTAAAGTTGAGTTATCTTTTTAAAGTTATGGATAGAATTAACAAATTTAATAAATATATCAAAGTGTTAATAATAACTTTATACGGTATATATCCTAAAGACGACACATTGTGGCGATTAAAGGAACGTATTATATTAGCTATTAATCACACACCAGAACAAGTTATTAAATCAGCCGGTAAATATTTATATAAATATCGTAACGAAATTTATAATCAAGATTCTTCATTCAAAGATATTGATATCGATTTAAGTGGTGCCAACAATGATACACGATATATTATACAAAAAGTGTTTACTCATCTACAAGAATCTAACGCTGATGAAATAAAATATTATAGAATATTAATACAAAATATGTTAGATGAATATGTTGAATATTTATCAGCTATTACGATAGTATAGTATAAACTTACAATGGGAAGATCTAAAAGGTGTTATGAAAACGACGCTACAAAATAAAGAAGTATTAGATGTATTTCACGAACTATTAGGTGTTAATGGTGGGTCTGTTAACTTCTCAATCGCCTGGCCTAAATACGTTGATATGAATAAACAAGTTGGTAGGTTCGTACAATTATTATTAGCATTCGCAAACTCTACTGTACTACGTACATTTCCTATAGAGGCGAAACACATACAAACATATGCCTCTCAATTAGAATCTGAATATAATATTATATTCTCTGCACCAGATATAAGTACATATATTTCTAAAGATTTTACGAATACACCACCGGAAAAGCTAGAAGAGTTTTCTAGTAAATTTATTACATCAAAAACATCCAATATAGTTAATATAATAGTTAAAACGTGCAGCACTCTTATAGCGCAAAAACATTTCTTTGAATCGTTAGATACGATTAATGATAGATTTTTAACAAAAACTGCTGGATTGATATATTCACCATTACCCGACTTACCGGCTGCGAATTTTAAATATTTCTACATGGATGATAGGATTACAGACTTAGATAAACAATTTTTATTATTTGTTATACATAAGTTGTATACGATCTCTCATGATGTTTATGAAGCTGTATCCGCTCCCGATATAGATGTTGACGAGTTTGTATATATAGTTACAACTTCACTAGCTGATTTGAAAACGCGTCTTCCCCGGTGTAACCAAGCGTTTAGTACAATTATGGAATCTATAGATATTTTGAAATTAAATTTTTCAAATTATTATAAAGATTTTGTCGCGTCTAATAATCCTACTATTATGATGGAGAATTTTATTGCTGATGTATTAAAAAATAATACGTCAATAAGTCCTAAAGTAGCGAGTCAATTTCAACGTATAGTAAAACATTTTAAAAATCTTGCTTCAAAACACGCTAATCATCCTAAATTAAACGCATTATTTAAACAAGTCGATCTTAATTTTAAGGAATTAGAAAAACAAAATAAAATGTCTAATAATTATGAAGAAGATGATGAAATTACAGACGATGAAGAAGAAGAAGAAAAAGAAAAAATAAATGATGAAAAAAAGTAATGATGATATTATAGTCAATAAAAATGAAGGGTCTAACAGGATTTCGAGGTATCTTTTTAGTTTTGACGTTAATGGTCATGATAATTATTATATTCGTAACGAAAGATTTAACTACGGCGATTGTAATAATCAGTTTAATCACTAATTATCTCATTATTAGTGCCCAATTAACCACAATAAGCGAGCGCGTTTCAATTTCAACTCACCCAAACCCGATAACTACAAGTATTGAAAATATTAATTCTTCCGATCAGACAAATTTCGACAATTATCCGGGTAGGATAGACGCTGTAGATGATAATTATAAGTATGATAAGTTTAGAAATGGAAACATGACAGAAATACTTCGCAACAATTTGAATACACAAAATAATAATATTTGGTGGGATAAAAATGAATAAACAATCTGGAAAAGTATTAATTGCGGCACCGCTTTTGTTAAAGGATGTTAAATATGTCAACGAGTGGTGTACACGTCTATCTCAAATTATTGAAAGTAGTGGCGATACGGTAGTATTTGCCGTAGCTATAGATGAAAACGATTACTCAGATGTTTGTACAGAAATGTCGAACTTAAATATAAATTGTTTCCCTACTCATCATTCTACGCAAGTTATTAACGCATCATTATTGCAACGAATACGATTGTTTCGTTTCTCATTAGAAATATTTGCAGATATTATTTGGTTCGTTGACGTTAACGTTCGTCCCCCTTTAGGGATTTGGGATGTAATTTTAGAAGAAATAATAGCTGGTAAGGCTCACGCTGTAGTAATACCTACTACTCGTAAAAATTATATGGTCGTAACCAAAATTAAAGATACTTTAGTAGCTTTAAATCCACGAGATATTCCTAAAAGTACTAAAATGGGTGCAACAATTATGTGTGCAAATTTCGACTGTATAGCTATTATAGCGGATGGTATAAGAGCGAAATTAGAAATAAGAAGTATTAGTTCCTACTATTATTTGGCCAACTATAGGAAAAGCTAAAATTAAAAAAATAAGTAGCGAGAGTATAGGGTGGTTTATCAACGCTAACGAGCTTGGGTTCGTTTCTCGCGTATTACCAGATTTTATAGCTATTAAAATTTAATTTAAACATCTAAATCTAAGCATCATACGAAATGTATTTTTTGATATTATAATTTTTACCTTTTTTTTCGTTAATTATTTGCGATTCTCTCATACACGGATTTAATCTAATTTTATTATTTTCCGTACCCTCACCAACAATTAAACCACTAGGCGTATTAATATATTTATTAATAACACGATTAGAAGTCTTTATATTTGTTACATGTATAATATCACCCGGGACCAGATTATGGTCGGTTTGTAAAATAATATCAGAATACAATCCAGTGTCTATATACGCCTCATTCAATACGTCTTCTGGAAACTCTACCGGTAGATAAGGATTATTAAAACAAATAGTAATCTCTTGAAGAGCTCTTATAGGTTTTGCAAACGTATAAATATTATGTCCGTTTATAGGTTTTAATTCGATTCTATTTCCTTTTATTTTACTAGTAAATTCGAAATGGTGTCTGCGATTGTTGCCATCATAAATTGATTGAGAATATATTTCTCGAATAAACGCGGTAATTCTACCATCGTACGATAATTGTGTTAAGTGTTCATCTGATGGGTTATTGTGTAATATTGGTATACTACTGTCTACACCATTTTCATTTGCAGTAAACTTTTTAGTTGGTAATAATGGTATATGAAATGGGTACACTTGTATTTCGATTATATCTGTTAAATCGCTTTCCACTCCGATAGCTTGATCGTTAGTTGGTCTTTCCGATATAAGATTAAATACAAACTCTCCACAATTTGGTTTAGAATTTGTAGATTTTTCTATAGAATCTAAAATTATATATTTATCATTAGTTGATGAATACATTTTTTATCTGTTGACTAATATATTGTTATATGGAGTTTAAATTATCTGTAAATATAACTGAGTGTGTTGTTTTATTCTCGTATAAAGAGTTCTAATTTATTATCGTAATATAATCTTATATCCTAATCCTGAGTGAGATTTTTCGTAGTAATAAGTTATATTATTATTATTATTTCTGCAACGGCGATTTCATTTCTACTATATCTTTACACGGGTCTGATAATCTTATATCTGTACGCGGATCTTTATGTATATAATTGCAACATCATTCGTAACAATACTTTACATTTATCTGAAGTATACCATATAGAGAAACATTCGATCGGAAATTTCCTTCATATGGTACGAAATTTATTATTTAATTCTAAACTTATCTAAAGCGGTCGGCGATGAATATAGCATCTATCGTTTCATACTCTCTATACTTACTGGTATACTATTAAACACTTCCATGTTTGGTGTGGAATATATAAATAGTTTGTACCACGATCTTTAACTTCGAGCGGCGTCGTGACTTCCTAATCTAACAAACTCTAGGCGCAATTACTGGTTTTCTCTAGACTTGTCCCAATACGGTTCTAAAATATGAACCTGTCTCCCATACTTTAAATCCAAACCTTCAGCACCAGTTTTCGATATTAATATTATTTTAATGTCATCACCATTAATATTAGATTTAGCGTTCCACTTAGCAATAATAATATCGGTTCGTTCTAATGTAGGAACTTCACCAGATATTAAAGCAAATTTATAACCTCGTCCTGGTTTTTCTTTTGTTTCTAAGATTATCACCACCTACACGTGTAGTAGGTTTAAAGGGGGGGTATTTGCGCTTAGTATATCCTTGATTTCTTTAAATAATTCATGACGATTTAAGTCACCAATTCTACGAATGAGAATATATTAAAATGGTCCGGGTGATTTACTAAATATTATTAATGATTTCGTAATTTTTGGACTATTTATACTCATCTTTCGTAATTACCTGGTAAAATAATTATTAACTTTCTAGACTTTACATAATATGTAGACCCTCCAGATCGTTCAGATCCGGGTAAAGCAAGTCTATCGAAAACGGTATTTAATTTTTCATCTTTACTGGGACCACCCTTACCTTCTAATTCCTCCTTTTCGCGGGCCAACAATATTTAGAATATTGCGGTTTAGACATTTCAACCTCTTCTATTATATGAGGTAGTTCTTCCGGAAACCCGCCGTCCGCTCTAATACTAGTTTCAATCTCCGTTTTAGTTTTTTCACCAGTAAATGACAAAACAGCGGGAAGCGCATATCCAGCGTGACTTACGAGTCCTAATAATCTATTGGACAGTTTCTCTTTATTTTTTATGACCTTTTTATCTCTGTCTACGTATAATTCTGTAAATAACTATCATAATGAGTTGGTAAAATTTTCCCCACCCGCTAGCATATTTAAAAACACGGTAACTAGCTCGAACGGATCTATAGATACAGGGTCCCGTTAAAAATAAAAGTCTTATATTTTTAGCATTTCTAATAGTATTATATAAATTTGTTCGCGTTTGTATTTCGTTCGCGTATTTATAATTCCTCTAAAAAAATTATGAGATTTCATCTATAATAATTAACGAGGTATCTACACTTCCGAACTTTTTTCCCTCGATGATGGTTTTTCCTCATTGGTCCGCCATTATTATACGCGTCCATAGACACAAATTTAAATTTATTTACGGCATAGTTTGCTTATTTAAAAGTTCTCTAGCTGTTACTCGGGATTAAATAATTGTTACCAATTTTACGGTATTGATGTGGTTAAATTAGTATGTAAAGACTTTGCTCTATAATTATAACCTGTTAGCGTCCCACCTAGCCATTGCGATCGCTTAGATAAATATGTTTTTCCTAATCCATATTATTGATAAATTAACAGACCCTAGATCCGATAGAGATCCCTATACCAAAATTTCAGGATCTGTCATAACCATTCTAATTAAAAATTGATAATATTTTAATACTATGCGGCGCGAGTGGTTGCGGTTAATTTCGGTGGTGTATTATTATTTCTAATTTTCAAGTATTTATTATATAAATATCGTAATAAAGCTGTTAACTTGAATAGGGAAATGTTGTATTATTGCGATTCTTCTTCACTATTTAATTAATAATAACTTTAATCAAGTTAGATACTTTTTATATTCCGGTATTAAATCTATACTCTGTAAACTCTTCTCATATATTTTTTTTATCTTAGCGCCACAACGAGTACGATACTGCGTACTAATGGTGATAATACATCTACGATATCTATAAATTTCTAACAACCGGAATATATTAGATCCTCTTGGTTTATTCTACCCCCCAAGATTTTGGTTCATTCGGTTTTTTTCTCTCTGCGAGTTGAAAATACATAATATACGTGTTGTGTAAAGTGATATTTCCTTTCGACTATATGCGTAGGTAGTAATGGACAATTATCCGCTGTTCTAGCAGTTTTAAATTTTCATCGGTGACAACCACCCATACAGTTGTATTTTTTATATTTTTCCATTTTGGTATATTACGCGGCGATATATTTGTTTATTTCTTCATATAAGTCGTTACGAAGCTTCGCAATTCTGAAAAAACTAATATTCCATGTGGCGGATTCAAACCCTATTGCTCGATATAATCTAACAATTTCTCATACGACTAATGTATCTACAAGGATCCGTTATTATTTTATTTATGTACTAATTAGCGCAGAAGAATATTTTGATTGGTAATGTAAACGGGTATAATATATTCTTCAGAACCGTAATATTTAATGATATTAACTTTACCGCGAAAGTTAATATCTGCTAAAGCCTTCACTGCTGTTGGATTATTTCGTACTATTGTTGACGGTGTTGCGGCACTTCCTAAATGTAATAAAACATAGTTTCCATCAAATCTTTCCAGTTCTAAAGGTGTTGCTGATAATCCAAGAATATATTTCGGTTGCGCGGTCCATAATACTTTAGAGTTTTTTGGCGAGTATAATTCGTGAGCTTCATCATAAATTATTAATCCGTATCTTATAAAAACTCAGGTTCCTTGTTTCTAATCGTATTTATAATTCCTATTTCGATATCTGAATTTTATAGCGTTCTTGGTTTAAATCACTATTATTATAATTCGCAAACCGTCCAAGTGGATATAGATTTATTTATTTCATCTAACCATTGTTCGCGTATAGCTTTCGTTGGGACAACAATGAGGGTTGGTACGTTTAATCTCGCGATAACACCGCATGCTGGCGCGTTTTTCCAAATCCCGTTTCCATACAAAGATAAGCGCGAGAAGATAATTTTTTTAAATTTTTGTCAACTAAATATCGCGTTTTTTGAATCGCATAACTCGTTAACAATTTCTTGTTGATAATCGTATAAAATGATCGCATTTACAAACTTTTGTTTTATTTTAGTTGGTTCGTAATTAATTATAAAATAATGACGATCTATTAATACAACTAGTTTAATAATTTTCGCTATATCCACGGTAAATAAATATTACTATTTTTTATAATAAGCGCGACGTTTACTGGAATTAATCCTAATGGATTGGGAATTAATTTTTGAACAATAGTTAATTCACGCATTAGGTCTACATAAATTAATAATCCCACCAACACGTTTTTCTAAACGTTTATAATTTATTTTCAACCCTATATTACTACTAATACCATATAGAAAATTATATGTTGTTTGTTTGTATTAAATTATTTTAATATAACGTAATTTCAACTTTTGTTTAAAATAATAACATAACATAACATAAAAATGGAGCGGTAAACCTATATTGCTTAATAGTGATTAATTAAATGCACACTTTACAATCTTTGAATCTCTTAATAAACGATCTATCATCGATAAAAAAAGTGTAATGTAACTATAAATGACGTTAAAAGATATCATACAGTCTTTACTAGAAAAAAACTTACAAACATTTGTTCAAAACTATAAGCGAATATATCAAAATTAAAAAAGTTCTGGATTATCATTTTTAGATTGCACGAAAAAACAGTAGAATTTGAAATAACGATTCACGGTAATTTTTACGGAGTCTGCGTGTTTCATGTATCATTAGATTCTATAGGGTCAGAAACATCCACAGATGGTGTTTTATATAGATATACAGCGTATCCTGGAATTCGTTTATTTAAAAAAATATCATTTATAGTTAACGGGAAATCGCTTAGATGAATATGATTATGATGACGTTAATTTCGTTAATAAATTCGAAATACCGGCAGATAGGCGTAGAGCATGGGATATAGGTATGGGTCAAGAGGTTAATAAAAATGCGGAATTTTATTACACAAATGGTTATAAGGGATGCGTAACTTATACAGAAACGGTTTCAAACTCCGTCAAATATCAGAAATCTACAGTTTTAGGGTTCCTGCTCAATTTTGGTTTGTAATAGACGCGTCACGGCGATATTGAACGTATAAGCATCAAAATATGAGAGTAAAGATTCAGTTATGTAATTTAAGTAAACTAATACGAGCGTAGATAAAAAATGGTAACAAAGTCCCAAAATAAACTTAATATATGTGTCGCATATGTACGTGAAACAATTTATTTATAAATTAATAATAATTTATGATATTTTTAAACGAGATACTATCGTAACGTTATTAAAAACTCATAAAAAAAACCAACTAATGATTAAAACGAGTAGTGTAGATACTATTCCCCTCAATCGATTAAAATATTCATATAGCATATATATATATGGGCGTGCGCGAGTGTAACCTAACCTTTCGATTCGTGGAATATGTTTGTCGTATAAAAACCTAGCGAAGGATACATATTCCCGTATTAAATTGGAACGAAGATAAAAAAGTAGTTACGAAAAAACTAAACCGGTGCAACTTGCAAACTGCAACATCCTTTAAACCATTATTAGAAAACATATCATTACTCGACACGGTAACGATTTATATTCAATCTATTCCGGCATCTTTTTATAATTACGTAATTACTCGCAAAGATTTTTTTCATAATAGTGGTAATATTTGTCATACGGATGAGTGTGTGTATTATATTCCTTTTGTATGTTTCCTAATAAAGAAATAAGCGGCTATTATATCTATCTAACGATCTTTATTTTAAAATATTCTTCTACAGATATTACACCATTTAAAAATACAGAAATGATATTATCCTGTTTATCTCTTAATTTTTTATTTCAGAAACGTAATAACATTTAGCACATTATATAGTAATTAAATTTTGAATTCCGCTATTTTACTTTTAGCAGATAATAAAAATGAATTGGTGTCATCAGTCGAGAGGGATTATTTCAGGAGGTTTAGGTTGACTAAGATTTGCGGGCAGGTAATTTGCGTCAAAATTCAATGGGAACTATTAGAACCACAAAACCCCCCACACGGCAAACCACCGTTTACCCCAGGGCATGTTCGATCTCGAAACCACCCATGCCACATGCATACCTATTACTACTAAACGAGATGAAGGCGATATATCAAGTATTATATACAAAGATCGCTAGAATTCTGAACAAATGTCTTATAGTGGGGGAAAACATTGCGCATTCTCACATTAGGGTTACATCGTGGAAGATAATGAAGAAAAAGAAAAAACATTTACATTGATTTCCTATAGGAGAATGGGTAATAGATACAGACAAACAGGATTTCTTCTCAAATATTCTGATGAACAAGATTAATACTGTATTCCGATTAATATGGATCACACGATTACTAATGGAGTGTTTCCAAGACTTCAATACACTCCCGAGAAAGTACTTCAAGCCACTGCAATTATTGCTCAACCGAGCGTAATTGGTATGTGGAGATCGACAATAAAAGAATAATTTTCCCCAGCTAAATATTAATAATTTCGAATAAAAAATTCTTAATGATTTTATGAATATACTGTACGAAGGAAAAGCTGACGATTACGACTTTTTATTGGTAACTCTAGATGAGTTTCACGGTAATTTTAAAGTACCAGGTAAAATATATGATGAAAGTTTAATCAGACGCATTCAAAACAACGTAATATAACAGTATTTAATGATATACGGAAATCGTATGTATTGAAAAGATTATGTTGTGACGTTTACGATTCTTATATGCTCAAATTTATGATCAATCTTCCTCGTGCATTATTTTACGGGTGGTAGCAGTGACATGTAGAAGGAAACCATACAAGCTATTACGCAAAACCGGAGATATTTCGAGATTTTCTCGTCAACAGTTCTAAGATAGCTTCATATAGGTTTAGCTAAGACAAACTAATCAAACACATCTTCAATATAAATGTAAAGTAGTTTCGTAAATAATATATTACAACTACCGGTATGACATTTGTTAAATATGTCGTTAATAACGATGTAACAGCAAAACTGTAGTTGCATTAGGTACTGATAGCGAAACCATGAGATGGTTAACGCTGGTTGCTCTATGAAGTGCCATGCTCTAGGTTGGGTACGGTGCACAAGTACCCATGATATCATAAAAACAACGTTTAGCAACTAAAAAGATATATATCGCCGCGCGTACATGTTTTGTGCGAATAGAAGATATAGAAAGAATTTCAACACAAAGTCATACGTTGGCAAAAGACTTAGGGGAACATATAATTATGCTAAGATTAGTTAACAGAATCGGACGAAGGTTGGTTAGAATGAAAAATCCGCATCTCGTGGACACGATGAATTATGCGAAGCATAAACAGCTTAAAAGAAGAAGCTTAGAAGATAAGATAGAGAATGGAATAGCCACTTACAAGATCTAAAGGGATAATGTTCTTGAAAAGTATGTATGAGATGTCATTGATTTTTCTGTACACAGAATAAATTTTATTGCGAACTGTTGCAACTTATTCTATGTCTAACGGTGCATGATGTTAGACGAAACTGGCACAAAACACATTAAATATCTTAGCCCCACAATGTCATAATGCCATACTAATTTTACAGTAAGTCGGATTTAATATTCGTAAGTGTGAGATTAACATTAACGATTTGACAGATGAAAATAATATGGGACCAACTACAGTCAATCCCGTGAAGTGAAACGAGAATCGGATAAGGAAATATATGCAAAAAATGAGGAAAAATGCTAAAGCAATGATTCAACTTATAAAAGGTGAAAAAGTTGAGTGCGAACGATAGATCTACCTTTGGAGCGCTAGACGGTGTAAGTGGAAATGAAGGTAAATACATACAGTATACCTGGGATAAAACCGAAAAAAGATCTTAATATTCGGTATAAATAAAGATCTACAGTAATATGTGCTGACGATCAGAACTCTGCTATATCAACCATCAAATCTTGGTGGAACAGTCGATAAACACGTAGAAACTATAGCAAAATATAGCAACTGGATCAGTAATATTTTGAATCATTACATCTACTGCAGAGTGCGCAGGGTTGCATCTTCGGAGACAAAATATTGTGTATTTTATATCTTTATCAAGATGAAATATTTGGAGAAACAAGTAGTTGGTAGGGCCCAGAGATCGGAAGAACATCTTCTCTTAAAGTGTAAATTTACTAAGTAGTTATGAGTTTGATCGAGTATGCCCCGGGTTAAGACAGCAGGTTGTTGGGTAACGGTCAGCCAGACATTGATCCGACTGAAAACCCTCGGATAAAGATTTTCCATATGACGAAATTCGGACTCAGGAGGTGCTCAGGAACTTCCAGGAACCTCAGGACTTTTAAATACTCTAGATATTAAATCGGATATACACTTTCCCATTATATTGTTTCTGATGAATAATAAATATTTTTCATAAATTTTAATTTTTTTTTCTTAAACAAAATTGTTAACTTAAAAACAGTTTGAAATAAAATGAACACCGTCAATTTATTGTGCTGAAATTATACTACGATAATGCCATCAGTTATTATCGATTATATGGATAATTGGTATAACGCTCATCCTTAGTAACAAAATTAATTACCAGATGTAAAAAAAATATATAGCATCGTCTGCGGACGCGGGTAGACCATGATAGTATAATATTTTTACAGTGGAGCATCAGGAATCAAATAAGTTATAATTATTACAAATACGTTTTAGTTCGCGAGAAAACGAGAACGCTTTCTCACGTTATTACTTGCTCTACGGAACATAAATCTATACTAAAGTGTTGTACGTACTTAGTTCGTAATAAATTATGTCAATTAAATATATTTCTGTAGAATAATTCGATTAATGGATTTGGGTCAAATAACCACATTAAGTGTACAGCGCGGATACGTGCAATAGTGTTGATTATAATCTAGTATGTAGCAAATAATGAAACTGAATTATTAATGATGTAAAGAATTCGGTAACCTCGGTCATCATTATAATATTCCATTTCATTGCGATTGCGACGGTTAAGTTTGGTAAAAAAGTCTACGTTTGATATCAAATTATATGATTCATCAGCGCGTCGTTTACATAAATTCATGGACCCATGTGTTGGAATATTATATATTATAAGATTTAAGAACTGGATTTACGATATAGGTTCGTTGATTACGAAATTGTCCAATATTCCTGGTAATTACGGGGGGGGCCGCATCTTATGAAGCGTTGAATATCACAATGATAGATAGAACGGAAAAAATAAAACAAATTAAAAATGTACGTAATTATTATTAAATCTTTACGCGACATTTATACGTGTATTACGATCTACGAATATAATAACAAAAACAAAACAATAATAACAATTATTAGTTATAATTAGGTCCAAATAATTAATGAAAAGACTATTATTAAATACGGTTGTTTGTCTGTATTACATAAATCATCAAATAAATGAATTTTGTATAAAATAGCAAAAAATTATTAAAAGAAAATAATTAATATAGAACCGGGATGAACACGAACACGAACACGACCGAACACGAACACGAACACGAAACGTATACATGGCATTAAATCTTACCGAATGAAATTACATTCTGGAATATTTATGATTTTTAGTTTTCCAGGACGACTATACGAGAGTTAATATGAATAATTTATTTAATATTTTTACTAAAATTATACGATCTAAAAGCCGCGTTAATTAATTACGCCTCGGCTTAACGTCTTTGAATTTTTTACTATGCTTTACTTTAGTGGACTTAACTTCTTTCACCGTTTAAACCGGTTCGGGATTCCGGTTCCGGTTCTCGTTTCTTAGATTCACCTTCTCTTCACTTCAACTTCAACTTCACTTCACACAGTTTGTTCTACAACGCGTCTTCAAGTTCTTTTTTTCTACGCGTCTTCTTTATATACAATGTTTCTGCGTTCGGCTCTATAAGTCATAACCCACCATTAACCTCTTCAACCCCATTTTAGAAATTTGTTATATATTATCACATATTCGCTCTTCCTTTCCATTATTAGTCATCAGGTGTGATAACATCTTCTTCTTCTTCTTCTATCTTCTTCATCTTCCTCTTCTTTCCTCTTCCTCTTTCGTTTCGTTCTCGTTTCGTTCTCGTTCTTCTCCAACCATACCGTTATTTTCATCTGCTTTATTTTCACCCCCCTCTACCTTATGAGCATCTTCCTTGCGACCTTCATCTTCTTTTTTTGATTAAGTTCTACTCCAGGCAATTATACGGTCCCGTTCCTGGTCAAGATGAGTATTATTCAATTAAGTTTACTATTAAAATAACTAACACAATTCATCACATCATCTTGTTTATGGACTCATCGACATTATTATCGTTATTAATTGATATATGTTTTGCTGTATGTGTGCGAAACATCAATAGTTTAGTTATAGCAATTTTAGAAATACGAGCTATACGAGCGACAAATTCTTTCGTAAACCCAGAGATACTATTTCACGAGTACGATTAGCTACTCGCAAATGTTTATATTTATTATCAGATCTTTTAATAGAATTAAATGCATTATCTACATAGGTTCCGAATGTAGTTGAAGTTGGTCGTATTAATAGCAATCCCCACTATAACTTCTATATCCTTCTTCGTACCCTTCAATTCTTTATTTTCTGCAGCTCGCTCTTTTTTCAGTGTATCTTCCACATCAGGATCATAATCAACATATGTTGGAATATTTCGAAACAGTGGCCACCAAGCCTTATAGTTCATTTCATCAATAAAAATATACGATGGGTCTACGATTTTCTTATCTGTGGACAAAGTTTGTTCGTAAATATCAGTAATTAGTTTATCAATTGCCCAATTAAGGGTTGCTGCGATGGCAATGGGACAATTATTACTCACTCTAATTTGAGATTGCATTAGTGTGGCCAGTTCTGTCCTTAGTTCTGTTATAACAGCATTCTCTTTAATATCCTTGGTTTTATCCGTGTTCCTTGTTTTTAACTTCCGATCTCTTTAAACAACATTCTTTAACTACTTTCAGACGAATATCATTCTTTGTTACTTTCACATGATATTTTAAATGAGATTGATACTCTAGCATTGAAATATTTTAAACCTAATTCGCTAGTTAATTGATATCGTTTCTTTACATCTTCCGAGTCATTTCTATTTCTGTGGACATAGTTATTTATATAATCGTACACTAACATCTCTTTAAATGGTCGTTTATAAAAAAATATTTGTTTTAAAAAAAATGTAATAATTATAAACGCATACGTCTATAATTGCCACTGTTCTGGACGTTATTATTATCACGAGTTATCGAAGATTTATAATGAACCCACAGTTATTGCAAAATATACCACTAGTAAGTGGACTTTTACATTTAGTTTTCCGTTTTAAACCGTACTCATCCTCGCACATTAACAACTACAATCGGTATTGTTACTGTTAATAAATGTACCCATACAATCGTTTCTCATGTGTTTTTCATCTATTATGTGCCGAATTCCATATTTTATACTATTAAATTCTATAAAATCGTTCCATGACAAAGTAAGTATTTTTTTGTTTAATATAATTACTAGATCATTATATAGGATTTTTTTTTGTTATAGTTTTCGTCTACTCTTCATATTTTTTTCTCGTTTAAATACTCTTGTAATGTCCCCTTCAGTTCAATGTCAAAATTGTTCTCTTTAAAAATTCTGTTCACGCTCTTTTATGAATAGCTTATATGTTTTTGATTAATTAGGATTTATACCGGCAAATCATTTTTGCGACGAAAACTGTATCAACACTAGTATGGATTCCATTCGGCTTCTGAAAAAGCGTTTCGTTCGCGACATAGGGGTTTGGTACTAATAAACGACCTAGTTATGATACTTAGCATCTATCTCAAAACACTATCCATTGGGTCTGTTCTATATTCCACATGTTTTTTACCACACAATATAGATGAATATAATACAAACTGATTTGTTAATAGTAGAAATCAGGATTGAGTTAATAGTTAGAACTTGTTTTTATGTTTCTTAGTATTAATAATGTTCGGGGGTGTGAATATTTCTTTTTCTTTTTTTGCCTTTAGATTTAGATTGTAGTATTTAGATTTAGAATTTTGTTCAGATTTAGATTCAGATTCAGATTCAGATTCGGATTCGGGCGTTATGATATTTTTTTCTGAGTCATCTATAATTTCCAATTTAGTTTCATTTCCATTTCAGAAGTTTCAGTTATACAATGGATAGCATTTTTATAAATTTACGAGGATTAGTTCTGGTTCTAGTTCTGGTTCTGGTTCTGGTTCTGGTTCTGGTTCTGGTTCTAGTTCTAGTTCTGGTTCTGGTTTTAGTTCTGGTTCTAGTTCTGGTTCTATTTTTACTATTTTGATTATACGTCCTGGATTAATGATGATGATTTTTGAGTTTTCCTCTTTGTTAACAATGGTAAATATTGGTTCCCACTATGAGGTTCTGGTTCCGATTCGGATTTGCTTTTAATTTTAATTTCTGAGTAGTATTATGATTCTGATTTGATCTGATTTTAATTCTGAGTAGTGTTACTGATTCTGATTCTGATTCTATTCATGAGTAGTGTCTACAGATTTCTGATTCTAATTTCTGGAGTAGTGTCTACTGATTCTGATTCTAATTTCTGAGTAGTGTCTACTGATTGATTCTGATTCTAATTCATGAGTAGTGTCTACTGATTCTGATTCTAATTTCTGAGTAGTGTCTACTGATTCTGATTCTGATACTGATTCTAATTCTAATTCTAATTCATTAGTAATAATGTCGATTAATTCTGATTCTGATTCTGATTCCGATTCATTAGTAATAATGTCGATTAATTCTGATTCCTTAGTAATAATGTTCTATTTAATTCTGATTTAGATTTTTTATTAATACAATGTTGATTAATTTACTTCCTGCTGAGTGAATGCTCAAATTATTTCTGTTCTGTGGAGTGGTGTACATTATTTTGGATTAAAAATTTTTTTTTTGGAAAATTTTTTAAAAAAAAAAAAAAATAAATTTTTTTTTTAAATCTTGTTCATTAAGCTTTAATATCGGTTTTTGTTTTATTGTAGCCTTCTTTATTAATCGGTTTTTGCCTTCTATAAATTATTTGTGTATACAATTTGGAGAATTTGTATATTATTAAATTCTGTACCTCGTTGTAACTATCAAATTGGCTTTACTATCCATATTATATATAAAAAAAATAAATTCAATTCAATTTTATATAAAAACACTTACACACCCCGGGGCACCGACAATATATAATATTTCTACATCCACTTACATTCTCTTTATACGCGATACGACTACTGTAAAACACGTCCTTTGTTACTAATAAACACTTACACTCACCCTCACATTTACAAATTAAATCCGTAGATATTATTGTATCGCACGTTTCTCCAACAGATAGTTAAATTCACATTTTTTACACCTTTAAAAATGTTGGTTGTCTTTTTTCTTATTATTACATATAAAATTATATAGGTCACAGAACCTACAACATTATTTGTTAGATGACATTTATTCCATACGTGAGGGTAAAGCGTAAGGTATATATTCATCTTCTATAGTTTCGCCCCATTTTTCATCAATGTTTGTATCTTATTATTAATTTGTTAACTATTTCTGTTTATATTTAAGTGTTTTAATCTTTTCAGAATAATGTTAATTACGTTTTTTCGTTATATTCTCAAAAGTACAAGTTGGTGGAATATGTAAACCTTACCTTTTTGTATGGTTTTCCTCCCCCAATTGCCCGTTAATACGGATTTATTCCAGTTCTGGATTTATACCATTTATCATCGTTATATCCCTCTTTTTTAGCCTCATTTGAACTTTATTCATGTTCGTATGTAAAATTCGGTGAGGTTACCTATATTTATCTTTTTCAGAAATCCCCTTCGTACTCGGTTTTCGATATATTTAACGCGCCACAATTTTCACATTAACCATTGGCGGTATCATTCCACCCACAAAAAGGGTGACGTCACAACCTAGGAAATTTTGTTGACACTTTGACTTTTTTAACGGTGATTACCGTATGACGGTGGTCGATTGTTATGGTAATATATTATATGGCATTGGTTTAAATAGCGATTTTTTTTTGCATGAGAGCATTTGTGTGGTAGTGTGTTAGCTGGACGAGATTTTGGTTTGGTAGTGAAACCGGATTGCGGCTGGGTTGCACGACGAGATTGTGTGGTCGTGAACCGGATTGGGCTGTTTGCACGAGATGATATGGGTGACGAGATTATGCACGACGATATGACGGATGACGACAACTGTTGATGGTGGTTAAATACCAATGGATTGCGATTAGTTGTGTGTTAATTTCCGTATGAAACGGACTAGTTGGGTTACTAGAGGTATATTTTTTTACCTCTGTACTGCTGCTTGTTAATGAAAGATCAACTATTGGCGTGACTAGAGGTAGATTTGTTACCATTGTAATGTTGCTTGTACTGAAGATCAATTGGGTATATGCTGCCATTATATAAAACACGAATTGGTGGTATGCTGCTTGATGATGAAACACTGATTGGTGGTATGTTGCCTGACGATGAAATACTGATTGGTGGTATATTGCCTGACGATAAAATGCCCGATGATAACATAATACCTGGTAATAAGTTACCTGGTAAGAAAAATACCTGATTATAAGATACGATACCCTGTTATGTTAATATAATAGATTCAAATTTATATTTCTTGAGTTACTAAGCGTTTATCTGTATTAGAATGATTTCTACTACAATCAGTATTTGGGTTTGATTTTGATTTTGATTTTGATTTTAATTCTGATCTGATTCTATTCTGATTCTGTTCTGGTTGGGGGTTCTGATTATGAAGTAGAACTAGTTCTTGTATTATTCGGATTACTAGTAATAGTTATATTTCGTTTTCTGATTGTTTTTTCGCGTTGTTTCTGTTTACGCGCGTGATTAATTGGGGGCGTTGAGGTGTCTTCTGATATCACGAATTCGTTTTAATTCCTTCTAGAATCTATACGCTCTTCTACTATATTATTTGGTATTACTTGTATTGAATTTTCCGATTGTTGTTTAAAATAAACGTATATGATAATTTCATAATTAATAATATTATAAATATCGCTATACCGATATTATATACGTTTTTATATGTTCTTTAGTTTTTGTGATTAGTGGTGATCCTGACATGATACTGGAAATATATGGTGTATTTTTATATTTAGAATCTGGAAATAATTCTGGATCTGTAATTTGGGTATAATTGGATGATTTTCTGTATCGAGCATAATTTTTATTAAAGTTATTTTTATATTAATAGAGTGTTAACATGATATTTGATAAATGGATAAGGAGTCTTATAGTTAGTTATCAAAGCATTTTAAAATCTGTAATATCTGAGTGATCCAATTGCACGAAAAAATGCGACCTAGTGAACGATATTATATTAAAAAATAATTTAAACTATCTGAAAATAAATAACTAAGTTGTCGAATACCTGAAGAGAGAAGAGTAGAGTTATTAGTTAAAAAAAATATTTTTCACATTTTGGATTTATTGAATGAATCGCAATAAGGTTTATTTCGAGCGGCTGATATTTTTTAGAAAACATATTCATTACGCGAAGAACTTAATAAAAAATATGAGTAAAACGTATACAGATAATTTAGCTGATAATTTTTATTAAATTGGAACACGATAAATATAATATTTTAATCAACGCATCACTAAAAATTAATATATCTCGTTAATAGTAAATATATAAAGAACATCATAGAAAAATGTGAACCCACAAACTATCGTTAAAATTATCACGGTGTGTGGCTATTAGATCTTAGAGTAAGTGGGCATTTTTTTATTCTTACATTACTCGCGAAATATTCGATCAAAGGAGAAGAGGTAGAAAATTATATAGAAGAGCAATCTAAGACGATTCTCTGGGAATTATTACAGTGTACTCGGCAGAGCTTGCTGAGCGCGGTAATTGCGTTTGCTCACTATACACGATTCAAACTATGGGACTGACATTTTCTGCTTTAGAAATTAAATCGTGTTGCAAAAGAGGGAACAGCAACTTTAATTATTAATTCGACCATACAGAATTCTACACAATGTGTGTATATAACTTGAATGCATTTAACTGATGAAGTAATAGCCGATAAAGATTGTAATATAAATGGAATTAAATAAAAAATTAGTAAATCGATTAAATTATTCCTACTAGAACCAATCAAGCATCAGTCAGCATCAGAATTAAACGCACCTCCAGGATTCCAAATCTACTACATTTACGAACGGCAATATAGTACGAACGATGGATGGGATTAAACGTATATCGTTTATCGTTTCCATCGACCCGTTACATTAATTTTCCGATCAACTTATTGGTCGGTCGAAACGAACGAGTAGAGAAAATTTAACAGTTTAGTACAGCAATCATTATTAGAAAAACGAGTAAATTTGGAATACTGATGCGTAATTTATTAAAGAAGTTATCTACGGGTATGATACTTTCTAACGATATAAAAGTACTATTATTTGATAGTAAAGAAAAATATTCTTAAGCAAGAAATAATGAAACAATTTGTAAATTGTAACTAAATGTTAGATAAGAGTTTACTAATTTTGATCTTGGTATTAGTAGTGATCATAGTGGTGCGAATGAATCTTCTCACGCGAAATAGCCCTTACAATGTTATTAAGAGCTGATACTTTAATCGTCTGAAATGGGAAGATATAAATCGGGGAAATAACGGAAAAAATGTTTTACGACGATATTACCAGTTCAAAATTATAACGCTCTTAAAATTTACTGTAAAGTTATTTTTAAATGTAGAATTTATAATGGAAATTAAAGAATATTTATCAAATCTTGATGTTTAAATCCGACATGGATGGGGGGGACCCGGTAGACCACCAAAAAAAAAAACCAGTTCATCGATGGTTAAAGAGGGTATGTGGTAACTCCTTTAGAGCAGAAAAATTCGGTTAGAGTGTTGTTATAAGAATCCATCTATATTTAAAAAATTTATTTACATATTTTAAGAAAATCTTAAATCGAGAGATATTCATATAAGATGCGCGCCCAATGGAAATTACATTTTTCACTAGAGATCAGACTACTCATAATGAATTGTCGCGTATATACCAGGAGATCAAATGATTCATTATTATTGGATAATATATTTTGGATCGGTTTTAATAGAGATACGGTGAGAAAATATTTTCAACCATAGATAAGTCTTTTTTTAAACTAACTATAGTTAATCGACACGACGATCCTGATAGTTTAGTTTTTGCGTTTAGAGATTATGACGTAGATAAAGAGTGTAATTATAAAGTAACCATTTCCGCATTAGAACCGGACGAAGATTTATTAGAAATAGAACATATGACATCTAACGAAGCTCTACTTTCTTTTCCCGTAAAATGGGAACTATCATCTAAACAATTTAAAAAAACTATATGTGATGCTAGCAATTATAGTGACGTACTTACGGTAGAAAAATTAGGCGCTCAACCTTTACAATTAAACGTATACAAAAGTAAATTCTATAGTTTATCACGAAGTTTACCGCAGCGACAAAAAATAAAAAAATAAAAACTACGTACGTGCGTAAACACGGGTAAAACGTTTAGATGTTCTTTTTTAAATTGGCTAACGTTAAATCACTCGCATCGGCTATGGTTACTGATATAGTTAAAATATATTGTCAAGAAGAAGGACATATTTTACTTAGATCCGAAATATCACCATTAATTTTAAATACGTTTATAAGAGTTTTTTAAAATCACATTTTCTGGTTTTAAATAGTTCTTACATAACCGGTTAATAGTGCATTGATATTTTCCCATCGTTTAGCGTCGGTTTTATTTCGCACCGTCCCTCTATCATTAACTCCAGGAATTGTGAAAGAAAATGCATTAAGAGTTCGATAATTTCCCAATTTACAACAAAGTTTATCACACATTTTAAGACATTTTTTACCACCCAAACGAAGAGTGGTAATAAGTGGACTAGATCCCGTATATGCTGTTGACATTCCATTGAGAACGTTAGTAACGTTCATGGAATGGGTTCTACCACTTGGTGTTGAAATCGTGAATATACAATCTTTAAATCTTAATAAAGATATAGATTTAAAGTTACCATCACTGTCGGTTCCCGCATTAAATTGTACTATTTGCGTTTTATCGTAACTAAAACTTTCCCACCCGGTATATTGGTACCATATGAATGAACATATTATTAAAAGAAATAATACTATTATGATAGATATTAATAAGGATGTTACAGGATTCATTGTTTATTATTTTCGTTTAGAGTTTATTGTTGTAGAATTTATATCTTTATTAGATGTACGACTAAATGATATTAAAATTAGAATTATTGTTATAACAAATAAAAAACATATCAACATTAACATAGGATTATTAGTTGCACTTTTTATCAATTTATTCATTATCTTTTTGGAGTCTTCGTCGGCTTGGTTTGGGTCTGTATACCTATTACCACAATTAAAAGCTTGATATATCTCGGCCATATTACTACTACCACCAACATCTACTATATTTTGACATATAGTTAACCCAGTTGGACATTTATTAGCGGTTAAAATATTTCTCTGAACAGTGGTTTTATACGCGCCCTGTTCACCATTACACGACTTAAATACGCACTCAGTCCACGGGGTGGATGTATTTTGGCACGCGCAATAAATAGAATTTTTAAATTCCGAGCGTTTACAATATGGGATTATATTTACACCACCACACTTTGCACCCATATTAGGTCCACATAACGTACCATATTGTAATCATCCTGTTTACTCTGAGTGTTATCTATAGACCTATTTATCGCAGATCTCATAATATGGTAGATTTATTATTGGTATATTACCACTATATGTAGTAATTGCTAAACAATTATTTTCACACTTATTATTAATACATGAACTTCCTTGTAACAATCTTTTGCAGTATTGCATAACATTATTATATTATATTATATTATTGTATTAATTATGGAATATAAATTTTATATCTATTTCCGATTATAGTTTTACAAAATGGACAAATTTGTGTCATTAAGGAACAAGATTGACAAATACCCGTATGTCCACACGGATTAAGGAATATTTCCATATTCTTAATATAACATATTTTACATTTTATTATATTTTCTAATTCATCAATTTTTAAAGTTAATAATTTGAACTCACATTCTAACGGTTTAGTTATACAAATATTACACCCATCGATAGCCGGTGTAATTATTTTATTACAGAAACAAACTTGATTATCTAATTCTTCAGCTAATTTGGATACAGTAATATCTGAACCGTATTTTGTAACGAAAGCAACTAAAGCGCGTCCTAATCTATCGACTGAAAATTGACCACTGTTTTTTATTTTATTCACTACAGAATTATTATCTAATAATCTTAGAACTTCCTGATTTAAAGTTATAGTTCCAACAGCGTGGCCGTTCCAATCAGTCTGAATAAAATTTACAAAATCTATACCCTTAACGTTTAAAACGTGAGGACAGTTTGGATTTATTCTAATGTGCTCTACCCATGGATTTAATTTAGTAGAAGTCCATCGGTAAATACATACACCACATTCGTAACATATTGTTAAATCACCTAATTGAGCATACCAAAACCCAGCAAGCGATAACGTGTCTATAGGACTATCTAAAGGCCAGTCTTGAAAACTATTTATCCTGGCATTGTTTAATTGATATTGAGGATGTAACGGAAATTGAGGATAAGGAGCTGTCATTTTAAAAATAATAGTATATTTTCATTTTTTTCAAACAAATTCATTTTTATAAAAAAATAATAATTTTTAAACAAAAATATTTAAGATTTGTTAAAAACGCTAATACTATCTGTAATAGGTTCCCTACATACAGGACACTCTACTACATTAGATGCCCAGACATCAGCTGCACAGTCCGTACATGTTACAAGATGCTTACACGGTATAAACGCAACATTTGGCGAATTATCCAGACATATGCAACAATTATTTCCCTCTCTTATAGCAAGCAGTAGTTTCATTACATTGTTTATTTCATCGTCAGTTGCATTGGTTTGTTGTGTGGAATATAAGTCTTCCAATTCTGTCGCCATTCCATACGATTTATCCAGATCATTATATTCTAGACGATGTATAATCTTTAAAATATTAGAAGCTATATTTTCTATATGTTCATTTTCATTGAGACTTTTATACATAGTAATTGCACGGTTTATTATCTCGTCTGGTTTACCCATTTTCGTTAATATTTTTGATATAGATTTAATATCATTTGTTTTTGGTGGAGGTGAGAAATTTAAACTGGTTGGTATATTACTTACCTGAGTTTTAGCGGCTGCCAACATATTAGTTTTAATTGCGTTTCTA
Source organism: Conchocele bisecta (assembly GCA_029237695.1). NCBI lineage: Eukaryota > Metazoa > Mollusca > Bivalvia > Lucinida > Thyasiridae > Conchocele > Conchocele bisecta. The sequence goes on from CM055271.1 coordinate 106,850,856, forward strand.
TATTTGTAACATTTTTTAAGCTTGACGTAAGAACAGTTATCGGAGTACATAGTATGTATTGCCCATGGACTATCTTTAGCACCCCAGGTTCTATATATCATATCACAATAAAAACACTGTAAATGACACGGACCCTTCACATACATAAAACCAGCGTCACAAAATATCTTTGCCGTATTGCATCCGAATTTAAAATTATCAGGATATGTTGATAATCGGTCTTCATCAGATTGGAATTTAAAATGAACTGGTATTATATTCGGACGTGATATAGAGTGTGCCATTTTTAACACCATTATTATGTTAAATTTTATCCTTCAATTTTTATAAAAAAAATTAATAATGTCGCGGATTCATTTGTCCATGTGGAACATTAGACCACGGCATCTGTGCGGACGGATATGTCCACACGTGGTCATTGTAGTAATATCTTCCACGCGACGGAATTGGCGGAATTGGTGGAATAATGCCAGGTTGTAAAGTATATGGATATAGCGAAAGTGGAACCTGATATCCTCCCCTCGGATATACTGGGACTGGTTTCACTGTTTGAAATTGAGGTATTGGCATGTGTGAGTAATTGGGAGTAAAATTTGTATTTGGTGGAATAAATTCTGTGTTGTGTGTATTAATATCTGGATTTTGCGGAGTAATATTATAATTGGGTGTTACAATATTTGGTGGAATAAATTCTGCGTTGTGTGTATTAATATCTGGATTTTGCGGAGTAATATTATAATCGGGTGTTACAATATTTGGATTTGGATTTGGATTTATTTGGATTTAACCATCTATTATTTATTTGTTCCATTTCTGTATATTGTGCGTTTTTACTTAATCTTATTATATTATTTTTCAAATTTAACGGAATATTTGGTAAATATTGATTATAAACTGTTGCTTATACGTGTTTTTAAACGGTCTATTATTCCAAGGTTTTTTATCAATCCAAGATTTGGTCCAAGATTTACTCCAAGATTCAGTCCAAGGATTTTTATAATCTTCAGGTTCGGGTTCTTGTACGTGTTCGGATTCGGGTTCGGGTTCGTGTTCGTGTTCGTGTACGTGTTTTTGTTCATCTAATAATGTTTTATAATTGTCATTATATGTGTCGAATATATTTTGCAATTTATTTATTTCCTTACTTGAATTATCTTCTATATTTTTGTTAATGGGTATAATGTACGGAGTCTTACGTTTATATCTCTGTACATTGTTTTTGTCATACTTCTTCTCATATTTATTATTATTATTATTCATCTTTTAGCTTTTTATTATATACTATTAGTAATCAAATCAAATATAACATTTACATTAATGTAAATGTTTCTTTGTTGACAAACGTTTTTCCTTGTGTTTAGAGGATATTTATTTTTTTTTATGAGTTGTTTCTTTTGGTTTTGGGGTTAGTGGATTTTTGGTTGGTTGGGGTTGGGGGTTGGGGTTGGGGTTGGGGTAGGGGTGGGGTGTGATTTTGGGTATTACATAATGATTTAGTTTGTTCCCTGGCATTTTTAATATTGAACACATCTGTTTAATTCGATCATGAGATGAAGCGCGCGCCCTCGAGCGCCTTCCTTCGTTTTTATTTTTTACCCGTTGAAAGATTTCTTTCTGGGGATCTCGCGCAACAAATCAAACTGAACCTTTCGTTGGGCTTTACCCTTACTACTTGTTTTACTTCCTTTCTTTACCATTTTTACAATTTTTATAAAATAATTATCAATTCAAATATTATACAACATTATTTTTTAATTTAACCCCCAAATTATTTGTATCTATAAATGTACGTAAATAGTTATAAAAATCTGGATCATTAGACAATTTCAAAGACTTTATCATTATGTTATTATAAGAAATATCAGAATCAGAATCATCATCATCAATCATCATCATCATCATCATCATCATCATCAGAAATAAACTGGTCATGTTTTTTTGGCTTAGATTGTTCTTCTACACAAAGTTGTCTTTTTTTTGGCTTAGATTGTTCTTCTACACAAAGTTGTATTTTTTTTTCTAAAGACATTTGTATTTTTTGTTCATTAAGATCATATTCTATATTAAATTGGTTTAATAATATTTTTAAACATTTTATTTCTTCTTTTGAAGACAATTTTTCTTTTATTTTATTTATTACAGATTCTTTATATTTATTAAATAATAATCCATCATCAGATAGTTTACCGTTCTTAAAAAACACTAAACATTCATTTCTTAAAACGGCTAATTGAGGTGGTGTCATATCTGCAGCTTTAACTCTACCAATATCTAACTGTAATAAAGACTCTGGAATATCAGATAAATCACAGTATTTTATATATGTTTCTTTTAAGATTTCCTCCGTTTTTTTTTTTTTTTTAAATATACTTGCAATGCGCCTTACTCGTTTTAAGATCTTATAAACGATCGTTTTTCGTTCGGGAAGTGTATCTTTTACATTTGTTTCAGCACAATCTATTTCGTCTACTCCGTCACTCTCTGCTATATATAGTTCTCCCTCAGATAAAGAGAAAGAAGAACAATCATCACCGGAAGAAGATGAATATTTACCCGAGTCGTGTTTAGAATTTGCAATGCGCCCAACAAACATATTTTCACCAGCTGAAATATTTGATGAAATAGATGGATATCTTTCTATTATTTTAAATCTTCCTTCATTTGGAAATTGATCAATACCGGGTTCCTTTTGTACACCTATGGGTTCCTTCGGTACTTCTATAGGTTCTGTATTTTTATATGAAATAGAGTGCCTATGTACCATATCATCACTTTTAGTAGTATTTCTATTTCTATTTTGTCTATACCAGGTTGAAGTTTTATAATTCGGTATATAATATGTTTGTTTATCACTCTCGGTGATAGTTTCACTAATTAAAATACTTGGTAATATTGTATAACACATTTTATTCCGAGGATGATCTTTATCTGTATATTTATCGTGACACTTAGGACTATTATACCCCTGAGGGTCTATCGGGTTAAATGATATATCAGACATCGTTACATATATTAAATTCAAATTCAAATTCAAATTCAAATATAAAAAAATATAAATATCTGGTTTTGTTAAAATGTAAATTCGTAAAACAGATGTATTATCACTTAAACAGATGTGTTACCACTTAAACAGATATGTTACCGCTTAAACATATGTGCTATCACATCATCGACTACACTATCAATATTTTCCTCACCACTAGTGTTAAAAATCTTAGAGATTGGTGGTTAATTACAAAACCATTTGTTAGTGCTGTTGAAACCTCTGTTACTGTCGGGGTGTTTCCCATATTCATGTATGTTTCATACAATCTATTGTTTTCTTTCTCATATTCTTCTTCTTCTTGGGTTTTTTCTTCCCACATACTATTTAAGCATTCAGATAGGTGATCATCATTCATATAATCATATTTATAATCCTCTAGATAATCATCAGTCATATAATCATATCCGTAAGAATCCATTGATTCTATAAACAGCTTAATAATTATATCGTTGTTTTCTTCAAGTTCATCATCCCCGATATAATTATTAATTTCGCAAAAATCTTTTACCCTTCTCGTTAATAAGTGCAATAGGTTATTATTTTCCCTCAATACATCATTGTTAGAGTCATCAATATACTTGGTTGCCTCTTTATATTCTATTATCACAGTATATTCTGCGATGGCTTGTAAAACAACAGAATCATCGGTTTTTTTTTCTATATCTTCCACATATTTTTGTACACTGTTTGTCAATCCTTTTTCCCGTATAAACTTTGCGCGATTTTCGGAATTCAGCATATCATTCATATCGCCTATTATAAAGCAATTCTCAAATTCATTTAATATTTTATGCAGTGTTTCGCGTTTCTCAATGAAATAATGATAGGTATCACTTCATCATATAACGAGATGGGAACAATATCATCTTCATCTTCATCTTCATCTTCATCTTCATTCATCATCATATAACGAAATGGGAAGAATATCTTCTTCATCGGGTTCTATACATTTAAAAATCATGACTGACAAGCTACTATATATTAAATACACTGTTCAAACTGTTCAACCGTTCATATAAATATATAATTGAATTCAAATTTATTAGAAAAAAAAAACATACAATTCAAATTTATTAGAAAAAAAAAGATCATTACAGTTTATATTATTTAAACATATTTTTTAGATACTCAGTTAAATCATCGTCACCCGTCAACTTATCTACATCAGCAGCACAATAAGCAGCATAATCATCATCACCATCACCATCGTCATCATCATCATCCTCCTCTAAACAACCTTCTTTAAATAACCTAATAAATTCCTCTTCTTCTTCAGCTTCAAGACCCTTATCACCGATATAACTAAAGAGGTCGCAAAAGAATTTAACCCTTCTAACTAAGGATTGTAACTTGTACTTATTTTCATCATGTTCATTATTCTTGTATAAGTCTTTGTCTTGTTCTACGATCACGGTATATTCTGCGATAACTTGTGGAGGAACAGATGTTACGAATTTAATAGAATTAGATTTTCTTATTTCTATATCTTTCACATATTGTTCAACACTATCTTTCAATACTTTTTCCTCTATAAATTTTTCACGAGTTTTAGCATCAAAAATGTAATACATACCATTTTTAGAAAATACATTATTAAAGTCGTCGAATAGTGTTTGCATTGTTTCGTGCTGGATAAGTAAATCAGGTCTACACGGAAACGGTACATTATACCAATCTCCTTTTCCAAGTACATTTCCACGGACACCATATGTCCACGGTCATCATCGTTTTCATCCTCACGGATATATTCACGGGGAATCCCTAATCTCAATTTCTGTTCATCGGATTTTATATCTTCCATAAATTAATTATTAATAATTAATTATAACTTATTTAAACAGTTTATACGAAATACATATAATCAAATTTAAAATTTTTATTAAACAGTTTATACGAATATTACATATATAATTTCAAATTTATTAAACAGTTTATACGAATATTTATCATCATTACAGTTTATCTTCTTTCTCACATATTGTTTAGATCATCAGCTAGGTCATTGTCGTATATAATTATATCTTTGTTCTCATAATGGTTATTTCTCTAATAACCTCATAAAGTCTCATCTTGTTCATCTTCAAAGACCCTCATCACCGATATAATTATATCTGTTCTCATAATGGTTACTTTCTCTAAATAACCTCATAAAGTCCTCATCTTGTTCATCTTCAAGACCCTCATCACCGATATAACTAAAGATGTCGCAAAAGAATTTAACCCTTCTAACTAAGGATTGTAACTTGTACTTATTTTTCATCATGTTCATTATTCTTGTATAAGTCTTTGTCTTGTTCTACGATCACGGTATATTCTGCGATAACTTGTGGAGAAACAGATGTTACGAATTTAATAGAATTAGATTTTCTTATTTCTATATCTTTCACATATTGTTCAACACTATCTTTCAATACTTTTTCCTCTATAAATTTTTCACGAGTTTTAGCATCAAAAATGTAATCCATACCGTTTTTAGAAAATACATTATGGAAGTCGTCTAGTAGTGTTTGCATTGTTTCATGCTGGATAAGTAAATCAGGAGGACACGGAAACGGTACATTATACCAATCTCCTTTTCCAAGTACATTTCCACGGACATCCATGTGTCCACGGTCGTCATCGTTTTTATCCTCACGGATATATTCACGGGTATTCCCTACTATCAATTCCTGTTCTTCATCGGATTTTATATCTTCCATAATTAATTATTAATAATTAATTATAACTTATTTAAACAGTTTATACGAATAATTCAAATTTATTATAAAAAAATAACGATTTAATTTATATAATTCATCTAATATAACCGATCATCCATCTTCATAAGTAGTATAAAAACCCGTTTCATTAGTCCTTAAATTGATATAGATATTCCCAACTACTATCATAATTTTTATCTTCCTCGTCATCCTTATTATCAGGTTTAATGATATTGCAAAATTTTCTTACCTTTTTAGCGGCTCTCTGCAACGTGATTTTGTTTATCATCACTTCGTCGTCGTCATAGTCGTCTTTATCGTCATATATATAGTTAATTTCCGCGTTGTATTCTACCATCACCGTATATTCTGCGATGACTTTGGACGAAACAGATGAATTGAAAATTTCGTCAGTAGCTTTTTTGATTTCGATATCTTTGATACATTTTTGTACCTCGTCTATCAATCCTCGTTCATGTATATATATTTTACGCATTTCTGAATGAAGTATATACCAGTTTATGTTAAAGCCTTTCTCGAATTCCGAGAGTATTGATTTAAGTTTATCAGGATAATCGAAATTGTCAACCGAATTAGATGGTTGATAGACTGATTCATAATCTGATGAATTATATTCATCATCCGAATCGTAAGGATCTATTTGCCATTCTTCTACATTCCCGAAAAATTCGTAAATAATCTTTTCTTCATCGGGTTTTCTACCTTCCAAAATCATGACTGAAAGACAAAACAAAACAAAAAAAACAAAACAAAACAAAACAAAACAAACACACCGTTACTAGATATGATTTTTCATTCAAATTTATTAAAAAAAATTAACAGAATTTATATTGTTTATCCTCAACTATTTTTATATATCTTCACATTCTTTAATATACTCGAGGTTGCAAAAGTCTATTATATGTTCTATTAGGTCCTGCAATCGAGATGTATTTATTATAACTTCATCATTACTATAATAGTAATAGTGTCCATCACCATCACTCTCACTCTCACTCTCACCCTTAACTTGTTTATAGTTCTGTTCCCTGGTGTTGCAAAAAAATCTGACCCGTTTCGCGAAGCCCTGCAAATCGGTTGCGGTTCTAATTACATAACCTGAATCATCATCATCGTCATCATTGTCATCATCGTCATAGTTCATTTCCTTGTTATCGTCATCGTCATCGTCATCGTCATCGTCATCATAGTTTATTTCCTTGTCATATTCTATTATCACAGTATATTCTGCGATTACTTTGGACGAAACAGATGATACAAATAAATTAAAAAAATCGTCAGTACCTTTTCTTATTTCGATATCTTTCATGCAGTTTTGTACCCTGTCTATCAATTCTTGGTCCTGTATATATTGTTCACGAATTTCGGAATTAAGCATATCAACACATCTTATGGCAAATTCATTCTCGAAATTATTTAATAGTATTTGCAGTATATCAGTGTTGTTAACCGGAATGGACAATGGAACGCCTAGTAAATGAATCGCTGATACTATATATTTACCCCATTCTAACCAGTTAACAAAAGTAGGTGGTTTATATAGTATAAATTCATCATCCGATTCCGATTCTTCACTATAGTACGGATCCATTTGCCATTCTTCTACATTCCCGAAAACTTCATAAATAATATTTTCTTCATCGGGCTTTTTACCTTCCAAAATCATGATTGACAAAACAAAACAAAACAAAACGTTACTAGATGTTAGATTTTATATTCAAATTTATTATAAAAAATAAAATAACTATCTTCCATTATTAATTAACTCTACAATCATCTTCAGGATCCTCATATTCATATTCATCTTCGTCTTCCTCATATTCATCATATTCATCATATTCATATGAATATTTTTCATCCTCATCCTCAACGTCAGATTCATCATAGTTACATTCCTTCCAATAATATAACCAATCATCCTTTATATAACTCATTTCATTATAAATCATTGTTTCTTCTTCTGAGTCTGAATCTTCATATTCATAATTGTCATTATATTCGAGGTTACACAATTCGCTTACAGCTGCCGTTTGACACTGCATCAGGTATTTAGTTTCTATAACTTCCTCAGCTTTTTTCGCTTCCACTTCCGCTTTTGCTTTAGCTTTAGCTTCCGCTTCCGCTTTCGCTTCCGCTTCCGCTTCCGCTTTCGCTTCCGCTTCCGCTTTCGCTTCCGCTTCCGCTTCCGCTTCGCTTCCGCTTCCGCTTTCGCTTCCGCTTTCGCTTCCGCTTCCGCTTCCGCTTTCGCTTCCGCTTCCGCTTCCGCTTCCGCTTCCGCTTTCGCTTTCGCTTCCGCTTCCTCTTCCTCGTCATAATTATCAGGTTCAATTATATTGCAAAAATCTCTTACCTTTTTCGCGACGTTCTGCAACATGAGTCTGGTTGTCATCGTTTCATCATAGGAAGCGGGATAAACATCATCGGCCGTATAGGTGTTTATTTTGTCATGTTCTATTATCACCGTATATTCTGCGATGATTTGGGGTAAAACGGATGATGTTAGAAGTAAATTTATAAATTCGTTAGAAGTTGTTTTTATTTCTATATCTTCAATGCATTTTTGTACCCTGTCTGTTAAATGTTTTTTTTCTATATAATCTGCACGTTCACTTGGGTTAAACATACAGAAATCGCTTATGTTAAATATATTCTCGAATTCGTCGAGTATTATTTTCAGTGTATCAGGATAATTTAAATTATCCGAAGCTTCAGCTGATTCATCATAATCAAAATTTTCATCATCATAATATAAATATTCCTCATAATAAAATAAAACTTCATTATCATAATAAAATGGTTCATAAGATTGAGATTGATATTGATATTGATAATCCGTGTCATAAATTGGTTCGTCATCATTGTACGGATCTATTTGCCATTCTTCTACATTGCCGAAAACGGCGTAAATAACGTTTTCTTCAGCGGGTTTTCTACCTTCCAAAATCATGACTGAAAGACAAGACAAGACAAGACACACCGTTACTAGATATGATTTTTTATTCAAATTTATTAAAAAAAAATTAACAGAATTTATATTGTTTATCCTCAACTATTTTTATATATCTTCCAGTATTAATTAACTATACAATAATCTAATCTAATCTAATCTAATATATCATCCATCGTAAAATTTAGTGTGTCTGCTTTATACATCCTTTCGTATTGTTCATCCTCAGATTCCGCATAATCTCCTTGCTTAGTCAAATATAAATAATCATCCCTCATAAAATCTATTGTGTCTTTAGTCATCCTTGTCTTTTCTTCATCAGATTCCTCTTCATCAGATTCCTCTTCATCGTAATAATGTTCATTATACTCGCTTTTACAAACGTCTTTTACCTGTGCCTCTATATCCTTTATCATATTGCAGAAATCTCTTATCTTTTCCGCGGTGTTCTGCAACATGATTGTTTTTTCCTCAACTTCTTCGTTATCACAAGTTTTCTCTTTCTCTTCATCGTAATAATGTTCATTATACTTGCTGTTACAAACTTCTTGTACCTGTGCCGCTATATCCTGTATCAGCCGTTTACTTATAAGTTCATTTTTATACTCTTCCTCTTCCTCTTCCTCTTTCTCTTTCTCTTCCTCTTCCTCTTTCTCTTTTTCTTTCTCTTCCTCTTCCTCTTTCTCATTTTTAATTAGCTTGCAGAAATCTCTTACCTTTTTTGCGGTGTTCTGCAACATGATTGTTTCTTCCCCAAATTCTTCGTTATTACAATTTTCCGCATCATATTCTATTATTACCGTATATTCTGCGATGATTTGGGATGAAACATATGATATCATAAATGAATTGAAGAATTTGTCACAACTTTTTCTTATTTCGATATTTTTAATGCATTTTTGCACATTGTCAGTTAATTTATTCACCTTTATGTACTCTGCACGCATTTCTGGATCAATAATACAAATAGAGTTTATGGTAAATATACTCTCGAATTCGTCGAGTATTTCTTTCAGTTTATCAGGGCAATAATCAAACGTGTCACCCGAAATAGATTCATCATCTGGTTCATCATCATTTGGTTCATCATCATCTGATGGTTCATCATCATCATCTGAAAATATTTCATCATCATCATCATCTGGTTCATCATCATCTGAAAATATTTCATCATCATCTGAAAATATTTCATCACAATAAAGTTGTTCACAAATTAGTTCATCAGATGGTTCATCAACTAGTTCATCATCCGAATCGTAAGGATCTATTTGCCATTCTTCTACATTCCCGAAAAATTCGTAAATAATCTTGTCTTCATCGGGTTTTCTACCTTCCAAAATCATGATTGACAGACAAACAAAACACACCGTTAAGTAGATATTCTATTTTATATAAACTGTTACTAGATATAATTTTTATTCAAATTTATAAAAAAAAAAAGATTTATCCGTGTTTAACGATACAACAGCACGTTTTAAACTTATACTGTTCGTTTATTTGTTTCTGAAGCCACTCAAAGCCGGAATGTTTCACAAGTTCTTTGCGCAATGTACCAATTACAAATTGGGTACAACCGATGTCCTGCTTTAGCCTGATGAAGAGGTCAACTACCTTTTCATCCCATCCCTTAAATGGATCTCTACCTATATACATCATTCCCGGAGGTATATACACCTTAAACAGACCATCTTGTCCCATTAAGAACACTTCCCCTCTGTATCCTGATATAAATACAGACTTGTTCGACTTTTCCTTTATGTCGCTCATGATGATAATTCGGTATAAATTAAGTGGTTTTTCTAAATACTTGATTAATTCGGTATAAATTAAGTGGTTTTTCTAAATACTTGATTAATTCGGTATAAATTAAGTGATTTTTCTAAATACTTGATTAATTCGGTACAGTCGGTATCTATTATAAATCTAGTTCAAATTTAATTTATCGTATAATATTATTTATCGCCTTTGGTATATTATTCATCATATTGTATGGAGTTATAGTTTCCTCATTACCGGTTGAAAATAGTTTATAAAATATTAAGATAAATGTTAGCGTTACTATAAAAACTACTGCGACTATTAATATATTATTCATTATTGCCTTTATAGCATCCGCTATAAAATCGAACATACCTTTAGAATAATATTTGCTGTGTTGATTAACAGTATCTGTTATATCATTTGTAGTTTCTACTGCTTGATTAGAAGATTGTAGACACGTACTTATGACATGTTCAGATTGTTCTTGCGATACATTTTCTACAGTATTATTATTTCCTTTTATTAAAACTACATTCATACCTTCAACCGTTGCTATACATTTTTGAGCAACTTCGCTATCAATATTAGTAGTTACTGAATTTGATATATCCGTACTTTGATCCGACCCACCAGCATCTAACCATTGCGTTAATGCAATTTGTTGAGATTCTAAGTTAGAAACGATATTGTTTAATATGTCTGTTTTAAATTGTGTAGAAAGTACCATATCATTTATGCATTTTTGATCCAATGATATATTAAGTTTTTGAAAAACGTTATTAATTACATTTCCTGATCCATATATTCCAATTTTATTTTTTTAGTACCATCTACGATTGCCATGCAACTTTGCGATTGTTTAAAAACCGAATTTGTTATAATTTTATTAGATGTTTTGACACTTTGTGTACTATGATGACCGCCCATTATTACTATAACAATACTGTTAAATTTGAATTATGTATTTAATTTTTAAATAACAACTATGAGACACGTATCGGGTTCGATATTAAATCTTGCTGCAGAAATATTATGTACGGAAGCAGGTACATTACAATATGCGGTAGTAGATGACAAAATTGTCAAACTACCGTCAACAGATTATCGAACCCGCATACCAACGATAAGACCAAATACCATGCCTGAGAGTCTTATAGCGCATGGTATGATGAAATATGAATTAATTCCTTCTGTGATTAGTGTATTTTACACGGACCTTCCGTTTAATGTAAAAATGGGAAAATTTTTAATACAACTAAATTCTATTCTTAAACCATTTACTACTCATCTTGAAGGACCAGTTGCTGTATCAGTTTCACCATCTATGATATTATACGAAGATGTTGAAACAATTAATAGTGCGGAAGTTATATACACGAACAAACCTCGCATGTTAGAACGAAGAGATCCGTTATTAATGCGGTCATATATAGTTATACCTCACAGTTCTTTGGAATATCCATCAACCACTCTTCCCGCAATTAGCATAAGGGCGAGAATTACTATAATATTAGGTCCTGCACCGTTATTAGCGTCAGCGGGGTCTCAAATGGATTTAACAAATTCTTCGACCTTTAACGCTATATTAGGAGGAATAGCGTACGATCCGTTGAATAAATATCCTGAATCGCTTACTTCGGTTCTCGGTAGAACTTCTATGTATTCACCTATGTCCGGCGACTTTGGTGTATCCGGTACACCCTCTGCATCCGTATTCGGTTGTCATATGAGCGATTTAACTGTCGTGATTTATAAAAACACATTTACTGTGATGGGCGCAAGATGCGGCATTGGTAATACATGGACAGATCCGGAGGAATATAGTCGAAAAGGTTGTGGTTCTGATATTGTTCCGATAAAAATGCCTTATGAGGAATATTTTCATACTGAGTTTGTTAATAACCAATGTATGTTGTGTGTCGGATTTTTATACGGAACCGCATATTCTATATTGTTATGCGCAAATCTGAGAAAGAGTGGGCGAGAGTCCGCTGAAGGAACGTATTGGTGCTCCTTGTTGTATGTTTTGTATGGGTATGATAATGCAGAAAGAAATCTGGAGTATAATATCTAAAGCTATACATATATTTAAGTACGACACTGAGTATCTTTTGAAGATGTTATAGTTAAAGCTACTCATCTAACGCTAAAAGATTTAGGATATAAAAATGGAGTAATACCCGCGAGAAAAGTAGCAAATGGTGCTTATAGAGTTGGTGATGTTGTATTTATTTCTTCAGAAATATATTCCTTTACCACACTCGCAGAAATATCGTGTCCCGAATTGCGGGATGGTCAGATGATGACTATTCCTATTAGAAGAATGATAATTCTGACTTAAATTAAATTAAATTAAATTAAATAAAAAATATTTTTTTTATCCTTATAATGCTGCACATGCGTCCCTTTTAATTCCTTCTATAGTATATTCTGGAATAATGCCATTAATTTTTTCGTTATATTTATAGATATATTCGTTAATCATATGATTGATTGCATTTTTTGTTCCCAAAATAAACTGTTTAGATTTTTCTTCGTTAAGTTTCCCTATATCGTTTAATTCCTTAATATTAGTCACTATATAAGATTTACCAATATTTACAATATCGGAATCGTTGGACTTTATAGCGATTTGTCCCATTCTATAAATAATTTTTTTAGTTTCTTCGAAAATATCGTTTTTAATTTGTTCAAACCGTTGTAGATCCCAATTTTCTTTATCATAATCTAGTGTGGATAATGATCCTATTAATCTACTACATCTTCCATTTAGACACGTAATATGTTGTTTTTCTATTCCTTTTTTCCAACTATCTACTAAAGCGTCAAAAAATGCTTGTCGTAATTTATTACGGTTAGATTTATTATTTACATCATCCGCTCTTGCCCAAATTCTCCTAATAACTTCTTCATCAGTTGCATCTATTATAACGTGACGTTCACCCCTTTTGGCCCGTCGCAAGACTGGTAGTGCCTTATCGTTAACTAATGACAATCTTGGTTTCTTAGAATATGGATGGGCGCTAAATATATGACCATTATCGTATATTTCTTTTTCGATGTCTAATAATGTTGGTAATTTATCTAAGCTGGGTTGAGTTTGTCTTAATTTAATAATAATATTTTTAAGAGACGCGTTAATAGAAGGATCGTGACTATTTTCTAAATCGTTAGTATTATGTTGAGATAATTGTAAATATTTCATAGAACGTTCTAATGGTAGTTGCGACGATTTCTTTGCTAAGAATGTCCGCCTGAATATAGCATCTTGATGTTGTTTTCCTGCCTCATTAATAATCATACTATTGTCGAAATTAAAGTTAGCGATAGGGTCGCCGGCATTAACTATATCGGCACCATTAAATGCAAATTGTAGTACATTGTCGACGATAAATTCTATACCTGGCTGATTGTCGGTCGCGTAGTCGTTTCCGAATGTGTCTAATGCTAATAAATAATGATTATTGACTAAATTAAACGCCATACCCCTTAGTTCCGTCTGTTCTACGTCGTTCTCATTTGCGACAGCGTTCGATCTTAGTTCGCGATTTCGTTTAGATGTTCTTCCTGGTGGTGTTCGCGCGATTAACGTATTATATAAAATATTACCGACTCTAAAATGGTTTCTAGCGCATTTAATACCCGGTTTTTTATTACATTTAATATTTTTTATCGATCGATCAATTGCCATTTCGGCATCTTTATTAAACTCACCACCGCTTCTACAGAACAAATCATCTGGTGTATCAGAAAGATAACCCTTCCAATAATCATATTTACCCCAAACTGGTTTTAATATTACCGAATACATAATTATAGCTACAATTATAACGATAATTATAGAGAGTATTATATAGTTCTCATTTTAAGACAATATAATATTAGTTTAAATAGATAAATTTGATTATTTTAATTACATATATAACTATGGATTTGAATACGAATACGAATACAAATGAAGATAGTTATATAACTCTTTGTGAACATTGTTTTGTAAATATATAACTATGGATTCGAATACGAATACGAATACGAATACGAATACAAATGAAGATAGTTATATAACTCTTTGTGAACATTGTTTTGTAAATATAAAAGGAAAAAAACGATATGTTTTATGTTGCAAAAATGTTATTTGTACAAATTGTTTTAAATATCATTTTAACAGTTTTATAACTTGTCCTACATGTAAAAGTACCAGTACAAATACAAATAACAAATCCAATTTTATTGAAACTATGGACGATATTAAACTGGATACCGAAGATAATATAATTAATATATACAATCCCAATTATAAAAATTATATTGGTAAAAATTACTGTAACCTTCGCACAATTACATGTTTTAATGAGAATAAAATATATTATATAAACAAAAAAAATGGAAAAGTTATTTATAAATATGATATTCCAAAAAAAATAAAAAGACTATCTGGTTATTACAGTTCACAAATGAAATATATAATAAATAAATTAACAAATCCACTTATTGTGAATAATTGTTGGAATTCATGCGACCCGAAACCCGATCAAGATCCGACGCGACACCATACTTTTCCCATAAAAAATAATAAAATGATTGAACAACAATTAACTTATACTATTATAAAAGGAGAAATTAAAACGTTAAAACTCGTATCTGAAATAAAACCAAAATTAAAACCGAAACCGAAACCAGCGAGATCGAGAGCGAGAGCGAGAGCGAAAGTGATAGCTCGCGCGAAAGATATATCAAAATCGATAGTACCAGTAATAGCAACAGCGACAGCGACAGCACCATTTATAACTATACCGAAGTTAGGGGTTATACCACCAACTACACCAGTACCATTTATAACGATACCGAAGTTAGGGGTTATACCGCCAACTACACCATTAACAGTACCAGTTATAACGAGTCCGACGTTAAGGGTTATATCACCAGTGTCATCTATAAAGATCAAGCAATCCTTAATATCATATTTAAATAAGGTGGACGAAGTAAACGTAGAAATATTATCAGAATCAGAATCAGAATCAGAATTGATTTCGAATCAGAATCAAAATCAGAATCGGAATCGGAATTAAAATTAAAACCGGAAATGGAAATGAAAACGTCTAATTTAATTCCATCATCATACATATATCAATACTGTCCAAATAAAGATGTAGGTAATAATATTACAATTAAAACATCACCCATATATAAAGCAGATCCAGTAAAATATCCCATATCTGATGATGAAAAAAAAAATAAAACAATTAGTGAATTTGTTGAGCCTAAGTTCGATAAAGATAAATTTTGTGACGATTATTACGAGTATATGTCAGAAAATATTAATATTAATGATTTACAACAAAAAATAAAAACGAATTCTAAGTTTGAAAAATTATCATTAAATGAATTATTATCCATGTGTAAAAGATATTCGTTCAAAGGATTACCGTACTTAAAGTAAATTAAATTAAGTGTCTATATTTAAAAAATATGTATCTAGTTCATAATCGTAAGAAACAGAGTGAAGATCTATACAATTATTATCATCAGTAAATAACCCTTCACCATTATTTTTTATACTATTGTATTTATTTGAAATAGCTAACGCTAACTCACCACGCGTAAAACAACCACCCGAAGAATTAGGAGAGTGTATTGTATAGGGAGTTGGTAAGGTCTCGTTATCAAATATTACCTTAATCGACTTAGAATTGGAAATGACAGAATCGTTACGATTAATCATTTCAGCTATAGATTTATTAGGATTATCTAGATTAAAATATGGCGATGGATCTTCAAAACTTCCATATTGACCTTTTTTTGTATTCGGAAAAACGTGAGAAAAACTAATATCGTAATTTTGTATATTCGGCTCATCGGTATTCCATTCATAATCATTATTATCACCACCATATAATCAATATCACCACCAGTATAATCATTATTATCACCACCAGTATAATCATTATCACCACCAGTATAATTTGAATTCGTGCGAACGCTTGCACTCGCACTCGCACTTGCACCTTTATATTGGTTATATTTTTGTTCGTACGTCGCGTCTCTCAGAAGTTTACCTAAATACGACACTGTGTTCCACGCCTTATACTTTACTGCACCGTCTAACGCGTATTCTATCGCTTCTATATAATTAGCTATTCTAGATTTGGCAAAATATGTAGTGGTAAGTTTTTTAACCATATTATATTGACCCCTTTGTGCAGCGGATCTAATATCAGATCTAAATTTATTATTTGATTGATCCATTTTTTTTCCGTATAACTAAACTTTTATAAATTTATCCCGTAAATTGAGAGTTACATTCTATACAAGTACAAAAAATTGTAGATGGTTCGTCTAAGGCCCTAGTTTGAACTTCTCTATATGTACAGTTTCTTGCCTTACATTTTGGACATCTATATAGTCTCGATGTCGATTCAACTACATATTGTTTAGATCGTAGGGTTATTTCTTCTCGCTCCAACTTTGCCGCGTTGGGACATAATTCTGCAGCCGTCATTTTTCCAATTTCATTCGCAGACCATTTACCGGATAAAAGATTATCTAACGCATACGTTCCATATTTTTTACACGTTGTAGAATTAGGATCTAGATTATTTTTAATAATAGCGCATCTAGCCGAGTACGCGCAAGTAAAACTATTCGATTCCCACGTTCTAATAACATCATCTTCTTCATAACTATTAATGACCGAATTATAACACGATCTTTCTAAATTACGAGCAATTTTACATCTTTCAGATTTGCTTAAAGTCTTACTAAAATTTTAAATATCATAAGTTTACTTAATTGACGAGGATTAGGAATTAATTTATTTACTGGAGTATTAACGACATCTTTACTGCTAACTGCTCCATATACTAACAGATCAGCAATAATATAAGAACCGATAAGATGAGTTAAATTATTTTTAACAGAATTAATTTTTAAGATATATTTATTTCGTATTTTAGAATCATTACAATCATATAAATTATATATTTCTTGCTCTAAATTATTAGATATACGATTAATTGTATTATCAGGAACTATTTTAGTTAAATTAGTTAAAACATCATTTAAAACACCACAATGTATTTCTCTTAAATTAGTCATATTTATATTAAATAGTCATATTTACATTCAAATATGAAAAAAAAATGAAACAAACAAATAAATAAATTTAAATTTAAATTTAAATTTAAATTTAAATTTAAATTTATTTAATTGATAGATAGCAACAACATTTAGGACATGTCTTATGAAATGTATATATATTTATATATTGATGAGGTTATACAATTAGAACAATATACATGTCCACAACACGTTACTGTAAACCTTTCTTGATCATAAAAACGCTCATGACACTTTGAACATGATGTTACTAATTTTGATTGTTTTAATAATGTTTTATTTTTAGATACCCTAAATTTCATTATCCACCTGCTCCGCAGTTTCTAAGATTTTAGCAGTTCTTTTTATATAATACATTCTAAATTATAAATTCTCGCATAAACGGTGGATTTTATTTACCATCAATGTGAATTGGTTATAAAGTAATACTTATGATTATTTTTTAATCAAATTTACTAAATAATCGCTTCTCTATATATTAATATATCTACTGGTTTTCAATAAATATTTATCAATAGGTGGAGGTGGATGGTGGAGGTGAAGGTGTGGGTTTTAACGCACTTTTATATACTATAAAATTATAGTATAAACGGGGTCCAGATAAAAACCCACTTTGGCAGTTTATTTATAGCATTTTTTCCAAATATATGGATGATTATATTGTATTTTATTGGGTAATATAGGCCGATCAATATCACTACTTATGAAAATAGCTGAGCTTTTCACAAATAATTTTGTTAAAAACTGTAATTTATTATGATTGTAATATAAAGTTGATACGAAATTATCCCATATTTCACACTGTTTTGTGTTTAATGAACCATATAGAAATGGTTGGACATATAGTTCATCGAGCGTTTTACACTCGGATATACTATTTATCAATTCTTTTTTTAATTTAACTTGATCATTATTTGTTACTTGAATATTTAACGAGGATAATATATATGCATTTAAGTACTGTATAGATCCGATGGTAATATAACCATATTTAGCTGTCATTAGGCTATTCATTTCTTCTATATCTATTAATGAAAGAGTAGCATCTTTCCTTTCGTTCACAATTTCACATATATATTGATGCCATATAATGGCAGTTTCATGATTTAAACAATTATAACATATAGGTATTGCGAATAAATTAACGAATGTTTTAGCTAGTGTCATTTTTTCACACATTTCATCTATATTACCAAGTTTCTGATTAACTATACAAAGTAATTTAGAGATACATACTCCCAACTCAAGTCTCGTAGGTAAAGCCATAATAAATTATAGTAAAAATAATTAATAAATCAAATTTATAAAAAAAACTATTTTTTATGAAGAATGCGTAAATATTTTGTCATTACACGATTTACACAATTCATAACACGGTTTTATAGTGGTTTGTTATACACCCGCAAAACTATCTTATTCCCAATATCATATGATATATCATCTATAATAGTAACAGTATCTGGCCTACTGTTATATAAATCTTTCAATCGATCTATATGTATCCACCATATATTCGCGTTGTCATAACAAAGTTTATTTCTCAAATTATCAAGTGGAACCCTAAATAATTCTGTTGTTGTTTTGACGTTGTATGTAGACACTATATGTTTAAAAGTATAAATCATTATATCATTATTTAAACAAACATAACATCCATATCGTTTATTATCCATATCGTTTTTATAATGCTATTATATTTGTTTAGTTCAAATTTATTGCATCTACGGCGTTTACCACTCTGCTGGATCTCTTATTTGTTAAAGTTCTGTAGAACCACATTGATGCTATTATATTTTTTTAGTTCAAATTTAGTGCATATACGGCGTTGCCCACTCTGCTGGATCTCTTATTTGTTCAAGTTCTGTAGAACCACATTGATGCCATAATACTTGTGCCGACTCATTACCATGATCAGCAACTACTTGAGCATCAGTTACTGCGTAAGGAAATTTATCGGATCCAAATGGACGCAGTGAACACGCGTGACAATAGTAATAAGTAGGTGTTAATGGTCGGTTATATTTTTTTTTAACAATTTTATCAGCAAATTCGAACGTTACCGTTCCCATAGTTTCTATTCCATGAAAATCTCTATTCGTAAGTTGATCTAAAAATGTCCACCACTTCATTGCTTCTGGATATGAAATAACATCTTCTTCGATAGGAAGTTTAAATAAATCTGTTCTTAATTTTAGATTCGCAATTTGTACTATCATCCTTCTCCATTTAAATATATTTGTACAAGTTGGATTTGATTGTAATTGCCTTTTACAACTTTTTACAAAAAACTTAATTTCACCCATACATGTGGCCGGAGGTTCTACATATTCCTCACGCGGCCTCCTTCTGGTCATTGCCATCAATTCGTTTATTCCCCGTTGCGGCATGATTGTGTTATAATTTGGTAATAATTTTATTAATTGTAATTCAAATTTACTAATATTTTAAAAAATTGATTATTCATATTACTAATACAGATACTATGTTAGAAACCGTTGAAAAGGATGAATTTACCCAAATATGGAATATATTATGTAGTTTGTTACCAACTCCAGATAAGGACAATAGCGACGTAACCCACGAGCTTTATAACGAAATTATTAATATGGGTAGTATAGATGGTTGTAACTTAAAACCTTCCCCAGTGGAGGATTTAAACTTACCTCCATCACCAGAGAAAAAATCGGTTCCACCACTTGTTCCGGTAACAAAAAAACCGCCTCTTGTTCCGGTAAGGAAAAAACCTCCTCTTGTTCCGGTAAGGAAACAACCGCCTACTGACTCAGAATCTACTGTCCCAGTAAAAGCCAGGAAACCACGTCTTGTCCCGGTAACAAAAAAACCGCCTCTTGTTCCGGTAAGGAAAAACAGCCTACTGCCTCAAAACCCATTGATAATATATCACCCGAATGTACCAGTGATAACCAAGCCATCACCTGAGTTTTACAGTAATAACTATGCCGCACAACTGTTCACCAGATTCACCATGTTCACCATGTTCTGTTGCAGTTGTAACTTCAAATACAATCGACAAAAGATGTCAAAAACACACCAGTTGTACTACTCACTACTACTACTAATGCCACACGACCAAACTGTGATGGATCATGTGAGCTTGTCTAGTCGATGAGATAGACTGGAAATATATTCGGCTTTTAATAATAGATACCAACCTTACTTCTACCGATCGCATGACGCTATATAAAAGTTTAGAACGTGAACACTCGAACAATAAAGAACTGGTAACCCTAGTAAAAACATTGCAAACATGGGAAGAAAATACAGGAAGATATATATCTACTATTCAAAAACATGAGATGAAGATACAAGATTTAATCTTAACAAATAAGAACCTTAACTATAAACGTACGGAAGAAAAACTAGATCAATCAAGAATAACGGCACGTTTATTTACTCAGAATTTAAATTCACAAAGGGAGAATTTAAATTCAAAAAAGGACACAGAGTACTGTAAAAGATTTAAATAAATGATAAAAGAAAATTAAAAAAGAATTGGAAATTGGAAATGAAAAAAATGTGTAAATTGTGTAATAAGTTACAAACTATTAATGCCGAGTTAAACATCCAGTTGTTAAAACTAACGAACAGTTCTTTGACAGAGAGTCACAAAACAACTGTAAGCACAACGCCAGCTGATATTGAAAACAGAGATCAACAGTTCAATTTAATGCAAAAATCGATTAGAGCAACAACTGAGATATGTCATCCAGAAGGAGAATATAGTGACGAACGAGCTTCGAATGAAGATGCGGTTGATAAGGAACATGAACAGGAACAAGAACAAGAACAGGAACAAAAATCTTCAGTTCTAACGAAAAAGAAGAGGAAACGCCGATCTAATACTAATACTAATACTAACACCAGTACATCTCACCAGACGGTACGTGTGATTTTGAAAACACCGATGGAGCGTGTGCAACACCATTATTGATTGAATATGAACCTCAGGAATCTGCATATGCGAATGTGAATAATTTATCTTACGAAAAGTTTACCATAAATAAACCAATAACTGCTACCAAAATATATGACGGGATATTTCACCGAATACCCGACAGTGAAATAAACGGGTGTGTTAGACAGCTGTTTGATGACATTTCTGCCACTAAGTTTACTTCTGTTGATATAGAAATAAATAGTTCTAATGTTATAACATTTAAGAATGCGAAAGGTCCTAAAACAAAAACGAAAGGAAAAGTAAACACGAAAGAAAAAATGTTGTTCACGATACGTGATAATAATGCGTTTATTATTAACAACATTATCCCTAACGACGAGCAATTCATGAACGAAATTACTACAACTTTATCGAGTATAATTATAAAGAAACTGAAAATTAAACTCTCAAATAGTAAGAAACTATTATCGAAAATTATTATTAAACATTTAAATAATGCGATTAATAACGGAGAAGAATCGACCACATTACTAATTGACGATACAAGTGGTATAAGCGTCGAAATGTGTGTGTTTGTGTGATTTATGTGAGTAAATTTTTTTTTGTATTAAAATTTGAAATAGTATTTTACTACATAACCATTAGAAACATGTTGGGACAATATCCAGCCGAGTTTACTGTTGACCCAATGGAGTACGATTTGGACCGATATCCAGCCGAGTTTAATGTTGAGCCAATGGAGTACGAGTTTGATAGTTACGAATGGCCAATACCCCGTATAATTACCGAATATGGTCCATATATATTCATGGTTTGTAGATTTTGACTGGAATACGAATTATACAATGTTATACGCGGGTTATGGAAATAGATTCTATAATGTATTGTTGCAAACTTATACAATGGAAAGAATTAAAGAAATACATCCACGAATTTCCACACACCCCTCAGATAGACGACGGTAAAGTAATTGTTTGTGCCCCGCCTATAGGTGGTGATGGGTGTTTAATATTACGAGATAAATATGAAGAATATAAAAACGAATTAATCAAAAAACCCTAAACTTCTTAAAGTTAAAATTCTGCGCAGAAACACTCTTACACGAAGAAATGCCTATAAAAATAAAAATAAATTGACTAATTTAGTTAATTTAACTAACACGTTAGGACAATTATGTGCGTTAACCGAAAAAACTGTTAATGATAATAAAAAACCCACTAGAGTTGGCCAATTTGAGAGAATTACCGGTCTTTTTAGCTTTTACTACTTGTACTGGTTGTAAGGAGTGTTTAAGATTTGTTGAGTCTGGTTCTTTAACTAGTGAAAACTTACCTTTAAATAACGAATTATCTGTCGCGTTGAATAATTTAGGTAGTAGTTGGCCATTCATGTTAACAAAATCAAAAAAATATGTAGATTATAATAATTTTTACAATCTTATAATTGCTCTCAGTGACGTTGTAAATGAACAGTTATTGAACAAGTTATTAATAGCATTTTTAAAAATACAAGGATTTGCTAGAATAGCTTTACACGATGATCGTATAATGAAGATATTAAAACGATTAGTTCCTACTTATGATGGATTTATAGTAATGGGTTCGAATGCGTTTTATATGTTGAATTCTATAGAACGAACGATGTCATTTTCTAACAAGCCAATTATGATTAATGATGATTTCATCTTCCCGTACTCAGAACTTGTATGCCTTTTGACTATATCTGGACTTTCTATCATGAACACAGAAAAACAAGCATATGAACGATTAATTAAATATGTGGGAGATTATCTTCCACATCTTGATTTAAGCGACAGTTACATAACTGGTGCTGGAATGGCAGCGTGTCTTTCTCGACCAATAAATTGTTTTACCAAGAATTACGAAACCATGTTATTAGAACTATATCCTAAAATTTATGGAACGCCGTTAAATTGGCGTGATGTTGTAAATGGTGGATTGTCAGAAGACGTTAAGCAATACGCTAATAGTATAACCACTACGATTGATTCAATTAATGATGATGGTACTGGTGTAGCAACTGTTAATGTAAAAATTGGCAATAATGATGTAGATTCGATATTTAATCTACATTTTGCTCATGAATTTATTACTAGTGTCGGCGATCCGGTTGAAATTTATGTAGATGTAGATAACGAACAAAAGTTTGAAAGTATAGTACTGCGACATTATAAAGTTATTTCGGAACATTGTAAAAACGTACAATTACAATTAAAAAAGATTATTCGAAACTGTGAGACAATTTGGAAAATATATACCGTAGATCCGATTTATTACTCGTCCTTTCGAGTGGTTTACATTACTCGCCGATCGTTTGACTATATTTGTCGCCACCCTGCCGCACCAACAAGGTGTTGTTATACATCCGTGACTGGTGACGGTCCAAAATTCATTATAACGGTTAGTTGTTTATCGAGTCATTTAAATGGGGCAATTGCTTCTTTTCATAAATATACTCCCGGCGAAGTCTCTCCACAAGAGAACATGTTAATATATAAATGTCGCGCGGTTTGATTATAAACATTTAATTCCTGACAATTATTTAAATTGTTTAGAAATTATACAAGATGGGTAGCAATAAGTGGTCAAATATGAATCCACCACACAACGGTCGCATAAATACGCAATTAAATCGACCATCGTTGGGAATTTTTGGTAATTTACCAATATTCAGCTTGGAGGAGTTTTGGAAGGCCGATAAGTTAATAAACGATAAATATTTAATTTAAATATTTTTTTTAAAAACGAAATTTGATTCGATGAATTAAAATATATACTTCTTTTAACTTAAATAAAATAGTCCTTTTAACCATTATTATTTCAAAATGACAAATAAAGGTTTAACTGCGTTTATGCTAACTGAGTTAAGTAAATGTCAATTTAGAAATAAGTGGACCGAATATATATGCTTAATGTGTGAATATGTTTGTGAGAATCCAGTTCAACATAAATGTGGGTGTAAAATGTGCGAATCGTGTGCAATATCCCATTTAGAAAGTGAACAAAATACATGTAAAAATTGTAATAATGTTATAAAACGTAATGATCTTTCTATCGATTATGGAACTCAAAGAGACTTACACGTTTATTCAGGAAAATGCATATATGAAAAATGTGACAAAATTATACAATTGGCCCTCATGAGAGAACATCAAAAAAAGTGTGATTTTAAACTAGTAAAGTGTGTAAACAGTCGGTTTGGTTGCAAACAAAATATTATACAAGGTATGATGGTTAAACACGATCAAGAATGTGAATTTAGGCGAGTAGAATGTAATAAATGTGAAAATAAAATAATGTATTCAACAATTAAGCATCATCTAGATAACGATGCCCTCCAAACGGATAGTTCTTTGTACGTATAAATGCGGAGAATCCCGTTGTGTACAAGATCTACAAGTACACTGCGAAAAATTTTGCATAGCTCGACCACGAGAGTGTCAATATGCAAGCATTGGTTGTCGTGAAACTATGAACATAAAAGGTGTTTTGCAAAACATAACGACACGTTCAAACAGGCTCATTTAGATTTGGCTATGAAACAGATGATAGATCCAAGTAAATATGTTTTATCTAAAGACGCATTGATTGTACAACAAAACTTGAATTTATTTAGACGACAAATACAAATATCAGAACAATGTATACTGAGTCTATCTATGCAAGTGGAACATGTAAAAAAAACCGCGATACAACACAATAATGTACAACAACTTGATGAACAGTGTCGAACGATAGAAATTCTGGAAGACAGGTCAACGTGTACGTTGTCACAATTAACGGATATAGAACGTAAAGTCGATACTGTGAATGAAAATATAACGAAACAAATAAAT
The DNA here is from genome assembly GCA_029237695.1 of Conchocele bisecta. Classification (NCBI taxonomy): domain Eukaryota; kingdom Metazoa; phylum Mollusca; class Bivalvia; order Lucinida; family Thyasiridae; genus Conchocele; species Conchocele bisecta. The sequence goes on from CM055271.1 coordinate 106,876,221, forward strand.
ATATTATATAAAGAACTTAAATATGTTAATATGGAAAGAGAAGATGTTGATCCAGTCTCATTAAATGGAATTTTCGTTTGGCGTATAGATAATTATTTAAAAGTAAAAACCGAACCAGTTACAGAAACTAAAAAGAATTATATAAAGAGTCCGTACTTTTATACACCCGACGGGTATAAACTGGCGATGAGAACATATTTAAACGGTTCTGGAGATAATAACAAAAATTATATCAGCTTATATATAACATTTGAATATGGAAAATGTGACGGCGTTTTAGACTGGCCTCCAACTAAATCTATTAAACTTTGTATATTATCGCAAACAGGTATGGCTCCTAATATTATAACCGAGTTTAATCTGACTAAAACAAACAGTGATGGACTACCCTGCATTAAGCGGCCGATAAAAGGAGAGGGGTTTCAGGGTGGTCGTGGAAAGGCGAGGTTTGCGGCGCATGTAACATTTGAAAACGAAAATTATATCTCAGGTGATATATTATTTATTAAAGCTGTTGTTAAATAGATTCTTTTGTTTTGTTTTTTTCAAGTAATAATTATAAAATTGAATATAATAATACTTAATAATAACAATGGAAGTGCCGTCTTGTTCGTATACCATGGACACCATGGATAAAACCATGGACACCATGGATAAAACCATGGACACCACGGACCATACTGATATATTAGGATTAGGATTGACTACTGATGAATATAATTTGATGTATCCTGTAAGTATAGTAGTTTAATAGATGAAATAATAATAATTAATTACAAAAAAGAAAAATCTAAAAAGTAATAAATCTAACAATAGTAAATTAAATCCTGATCCCACCGGATATATTATAGGTAGAGAATTAGAATGCAAAAAAAAATTACGATTCTTAAAATCATTAGAAGACAATTTAAAAACAGATTTGAATAGTATAGAAAGCGAAACTACAAATTTTAATTCGTTATTTAGTAATATTAATAAACGTATACAAATTTTAACAACAAATATAGATAAATCGGAACAAAAAATAGAATATATTAATAATTTATTAATTCAGTTTAAAGATAGACTGACGTTCTTTGGTGTATATAAAGAAATTATAATCAATAAGATTCAAATACCACACGGTATATATACGTGGATATATAATTTATATGATATAATACAAAATAGTCCTATATTTAAAAATGATAACTTTGGATATCACTTTAAAGCACAGATACGCGTACATAGTGATATAAGTTTGTTTATCGGATGTGTTAGTGGAAGATACGATAGGTTATTATATTGGCCATTGGTGGGACAAATATTGGTTACCTTACACTCGCAATTAAATACAGAAATTAAAATTAAGAGAATAATAAAGATTTCTTTTAATAAACCATATCCTAATGAACCATCTCAAACAGCGGGATTCTATAATTTTACAACAGGTGCTAACCTCTCTCAGTTTATATTAAACAATAATATATATATAACTTTCGATCCAACCGGGTGTATGGCAACCGGGTGTATGGGAGCGGTTACGTAAACGTAAACGTGGTGTTTTATTTTTATGCAATGATGCGAAATAATATGGCAATTCCTCCTACTAAGATAATACAGATTATCCCTATTACGACGAATACCATGATTGGGTTTGTTTTAAACTCGGGTATATAAGTATAACCCATATATTTTTTTAAACTTTCCCAACCACCAATTACTTCGAAACTTTCTCCATATTTCTGTTCTATATGGTTAATAGCTGCATCCGACACTACACACATATGATCGTATTCATTATCTGCTGCAAGGTGTTGACATATATTGCGGGTTAAAGACATAATCGATAAAAGACTGCCCCAACTTGGTTCTTTACAAGACATCAGCAACATATATTTAAAATCTAAGTAAGAATGTTGAACTAGCAAGTATCCCCCAATCAAAAGCCCGTTCGATGATAAACAACAAATTTCGAATATAAAATCTTTATTTTCGGGAGATATGTTTTTCGTTAGTTTTGTTTTAAATCGTCTTTTCATGTGTTTTACTGTTATATTATTAGATATAATTTATTGATTATTAAGTCTTTTACTCTAATTTTAGTATATATTTCAGATTTATCGTATAATTTGTCAACTTCTAAAGACTTTTCTTCCATGTTTAATGCAAGTTCAGCGTTTGTGCGCTGTTCATACATAAATTTTTAAATTTTTAAATTATAACAATTATTTCAATTTTACAACGTAATATTAAAATTTGATATATTTAAATATTACGTTCATATTTAAATTAAATATGGCATTAATCTTTATATTTATCTTTATCTTTATAGTAATAATATATTTCATTTTAAGTAGAACCACACAAAAACCTAGACAACATAAAAAAGTATCATTTAACCCCATAGTAAGAGTAAGAATGATAGAAAATAGAAAATTGAAATAATTATAGTATCATTTAACCCCATAGTTTAGATAATTAAAATTGGTATAAAAATGGCCCCTAAAATTAACCGTGAACGAGAACGCGACCGCGACCGCAAACGAGAATACGAACGCGAACACGAACGCGAACACGAACAAGAACAAGAACACGAACGCGAACATGAACAAGAACACGAACAAGAACAAAAGAACAAGAACAAGAACAAGAACACGAACACGAACAAGAACATGAACATGAACATGAACATGAACGCGAACGCGAACGCGAACATAAACGTGAATACAACCGCTACCGTAAATATAAAAAAGAAGATTGTTTGAGAATTAAATTATTTAAAGCAAATTTTTTAAATAACTTATTAATTCGTGAACATTGTAAAGCGCAAAGTACTATTAATCTGGATGCAACACTAATAACTAAAATGATAAAAATTACATCACAACTAAATAGAATACAAAAGGTTGAAGATAAAACAAAATTACAAAATGTACAAGACTTTGTAAATAAATTAACGGAACATAACAGGTTAATAGGGCTTGAACGGATAATAATTAAAAATGCGCGAATGGATTCTATAAGAAGAATAAATGAATTAAGACATGCACTTTTGGTTATTAAAATACCTGACTAACTTACTTTTTAAAATACAAATATATAATACCCACAACGATAAATATGGAACCAGTAATTAATAAATTATTATAACGTTTACGTTTACGTTTATTTTTTGGTGTTACAAATTTTTTCAACTCGTTCCAACCACCAACACAATCAAGATTTTCACCAAAAGAGTTAGAAATAAATAATGTTGTTTCATCTTGTATACCTTTTATTAACTCTTCTTTAAACCAATTTATTACAGAACCATCTGTTTCTTCTTCTGGTAGTATTTTACTAATTACATAATTACACAACGTTAATGTTGATAAAATGTTACCAATATGTAAACCATCACCCTGTTCATTTAATATGATTACATAAGACTTTAGCGGAATAGTTCCGGTTATATCAAGTACTTTGTTTAAATGAACGATATTATTTACATCATCTATTTTTTCGTTCGCAACTTCATTAATTCGGTTTAAAAAGTCATCATTGCATATCAATATATGCTTTTTATTATTACTTAAATTCTTATGTATACAATTATTAACCATATTGTATATATTAATTTTGTTAATATCAATATCAGCATCAGCATCAGCATCAGCATCAGCATCAAAATCGGTGGTAAAAACGTCTAACATGATTAAATACTTTCTATTAAAACTAATTTATATTATTATAATAATTATGTCAAAACCGATATATATAGAATCGTTATTTTTTAATTCAGGAGGAAAACTACCTACGTCAGAGGGAACGACTACTTTACCAATTAGGGTTGATGAAGTGTGGTTAGATATAAATTTATTACCATTAGACGTTATATCATTAAATCTAATTAATGACGGAGATACTGTTTATCCAGCACAATTGAGGAAAGAAGTGCCCTTAATAGTTACTTCTTCAACATCATTCAGTTTTGAAGAAACTGGATTAATTATACCCGCAGAGTTTTCTAAAACTGGTAGTGTTGAACCAACTATAACGGATAGGCCGGCAACGGGATACCGTCCAATATTAATAGATGCAACAAAGATATACATCATCAAGACCCTACAGTGTGGATTATCGATTGTATTAATCATCGTATAATTTTTCCTTGGGGAATTCCAAACAAAATAAATATGTCTATGACAGTTCCTCCATCTTTAACTTATATAAAATATACTGGTCAAACTATAATAATATTAGAGACGATATAACAAGAAATACCGGAAATATAACAACAAACACAGAAAATATCGGAAATTTAATAACAAACACCGAAAATATAACAACAAACATCGAAAATATAACAAAAAACACAGAAAATATCGGAAATTTAATAACAAACACAGAAAATATCGGAAATTTAATAACAAACACCGAAAATATAACAACAAACATCGAAATATAAAACAAAAAACACCGAAAATATAACAACAAACATCGAAAATATAACAAAAAACACAGAAAATATATCAACAAACACAGAAAATATATCAACAAACACAGAAGATATAAAATTATCTCTACCTATTAGCGGTGGTACTATGACTGGTAATTTAAATATAGGAGGAAATAAAATTATAAATCTTTCTACACCAACTTTACTTACCGACCCTATTACGTTAAACTATTATAATGAAACTAGAGCTAGAGATACTCGCATCTTTAATGCTCTTCCGGGTATTCCATTTACAAATTTTTCTCTAGGAATTACGCCATCTACTTCTCAGCTAATCTTAAATGATGAAGGAAATATAGAAACTATAAACGATTTAAGCGAAAACACTCCGCTAACTATAGGTAGTGTGCAAGTAGATGTCTTACCAACTACAACCGATATATCACCGATTCTATTAGCGGATGATAACAATGTACCATATTTAAACTTTACTGGTGTAAGTGGTAGTTTAATTAGCACATCAGAAATTATAGGAGATAGGGTTTGTGGACCAAATTTTAATACTATAACAGTTTTTGCATTATGTAGATGTAGATTAAAAGATACGGGTTGTATTTTTTCGTGGGGTAATTCAACTAATAGAATAACGATGGTAATAGAAAATCCAAATAAATGTACAGGTGCATTTAAAAGAACTAGTAATTGGGCTGGTGGTGAAAATTTAACACCTACTATAAATAATACGTTAGAAATCTGGACGCTTATATATGATGGTTCTGTATTAAACATGTATAGAGGTTTATCAACCACCCCCATCAATACACTAAATTTATCAACAACAATTAAAACTGACATTACGGAAGACTATTCTAAACGGTTAGCTATAGGTTCTTATAATTGGGATCAGAATTATACTGCAGATATGGATTTATATAGTTTTTTAATATACCCTAGAGCATTTTCCGATAAAGATCTTAATGTAATGTTTAAATATTACGAACCTATAATAAATACAATAAACGCCCCATTTAATTTGTCTATATATAATAATATAAGATTAAACTATTTAAGCGGAATACCCTTAAAAGATATAGCGTTAGGAATAATTCCAGCGATTAATGATATAGAATATTCTACGGATGGTAATATTTCTAAGTTAGTTGGTATTAATGGACATATATTCAAACCTTTAGTTAATGGTGTAGTAACCGTTGAAAATGCTAATGAAACTCCTTATATAAAGTTTTATGATCAAATAGGAAGTAGTTTAATGGTAGAAAATCTTCCGATACATAAACTGTGTAATGAAGATAAAACCGAGTTAACTATGTTTATTTTATGTAGATGTAACAACGTAATTAACGCTTCCATAATTGCGTGGGTTGGTGAATCCCTTAATGAGAGACTGTATTTTTCCATCACAAGTACTGATTCTATAAAAATAGATTATGGAAGCGCTTATTCGAGATTTAATACGACTTTAGTAGAATCTTTAGATAATATGTTAGAATTATTTATAGTTAGGGTTACTGTGTCTGAAATACAATTATTTAGGGGTATTGATTCTACCGTACCCCTTAAGACCCGTACGCGTGAGCACACTCTTCCAATAGATGATACACATAATTTTTATATCGCATCTTTTCCCGGGTTAAGGGATTATATGGTAGATATGGATTTATTTTCGCTTTTAATTTACCCGAGAGCATTATCTAATGATGAAATAAACGTGATGTTTAAATATTACGAACCCATAATAAATAATATAAACAAAATATCTGTTATCGATTTAAAATCATCGGTTAAAAATAACATTCTAACTGGAATACCCTTTAAAGATATGGAATTAGGAATAATACCATCTATAATAAGATTAAATATAGCCCGGATGGGGGTATTTTATCGTTAATAGATGTTGGTGGACGTGAATTCAAAAGAAATAACAATATTGATATGTATAAAACCCTTATAAGTGTTAATTATACGAATGATGTTCCATATTTAAACTTCTTAAACTATTGGGAGAATACTTTAATATGTAATAATTATCCCATATACAAATTAGGTGGACCTAATAGAAATACGACGACTTTCTTTCTATTATGTAGAGTAAAAAATCCGCACCAATTTGGAAGCCCTTTTTTCTGGTGTTATAACAATACAAACAGGTTTGGTATGCATCTACGTACTAATCAACTAGTGATTGATTATGGTCCATTTTATGCACATGGGGACAGATTTATCGTAAACACTTCTATAAATAATTCTTTACATTTATTTACGTTTGTATATGACGGCTCAACCTCTAAAATATATAAAGATAAATCTATTATTAATATAAACGGAAGTAAATTAGTCGCTTTATCAATAAATAATTATACAAATTTTTATATAGGTTCATTTGATGGGACTACTAAGTATCAAAGTGATTTGGATTTATATAGTTATATAGTTTATCCTTACGCTTTTACGGATGAACAACTTGGTTTGATGTTTAAATATTACGACAATATAATTAATAATATAAATGGTGGTAATATGAGAGAACATCGTATTTTACATTCACTTTCTGGTATTCCTTTAACCGATTTTAAACTTGGTTTTGTACCAAACCCTAGCCAATGTACTTACGATTTAGATGGTAATTTACAATCGGTAAAAGATATAGATAGTGAAATTACATTCGTTACAAATACGGCTGTTCAACCTCCAATTTTAAATTTTCATAATAAAATACCATTTATCACATTTAGTTCAAATAATACATGTTTTTTAAGTGCTACCAATGTTATTTGTAATGAAATGTGTGGACCAAACAATAATACAATTACTATTTTCGTATTAATAAGAAGTCGATTGTCATTGTCTTCGTCGGTTTTCTTTTGGGGTAATAGTTTAACTTCATCAAGATTATATTTCAAATTGAGAAATAATATAGTTGGATTTGATTTCGAGAATGATAGCACCGGATCTTTAACGCAAGATCTGTCTTCAACATCATCAGCTGCTATATTAGAAGTATTGGAATTATGGACTTATACATATGATGGGTCAACAGCGAAAATATTT